>JBCEWC010004203.1:0-27922 GCA_038996855.1 Solanum aculeatissimum | reverse complement strand
AAGCTATGACTTCTTCAGAAGCACAATATTGGAAAGAGGCAGTCAATAGTGAGATTGAATCCATAATGAATAATCATTCGTGATAATTGGTTGATCTTTCTCCCGAAAATAAACCCCTAGGGTCTAAATGAATTTTCAAAAACAAAATGAAAGTTGATGGGACTATTGACAAATATAAAGCGAGGCTTGTTGTTAAAGGATTTAGACAACGTGAAGGTCTTGATTACTTTGATACGTACTTACTGGTAACTAGAATTATATCAATTCAAATGTCAATAGTGTTAGCTGCGGTGTACAATCTATAAATTCATCAAATGAATGTCAAAATAACCTTATGAAATGGAGATTTGGAGGAAGAAATATATATAGAACAACCAGAAAGGTTCATTATTCCTGGAAATGAAAAAAAAGGTGTGCAGACTTGTTAAGTCATTATATGGACTAAAACAAACACCCAAACAATGACATGTAAAATTTGACCAGACAATGTTGTCAAATTGTTTCAAAATTAATGAGTGTGAAATATGTATTTACATTAAGAACACTTCAAATAAAGTTGTCATAGTTTGTTTATATGTGGATGATATGTTGATAATGAGTAACGACATTGCTAACATAAATGCTACTAAGCATATGCTTGCTAGTAAGTTTGATATGAAAGACCTAGGAGTTACTGACTTGATATTAGGGATTAAGATTCACAAAACTCCTCAAGGTCTAACATTGTCTCAATCTCATTATATTAGAATGGTACTAGAAAAATTCAAGTACTTGAACTACAAAAGTGCAAAAACTCCAATAGATCAACACCTTGATCTTGCTAAAAATAAAGGTAAAAGTCATTATCAATTGGATTATGCAAGAGTATTGGGAAGTTTGATGTACATCATGAACTATACGTGACCAGACATAGCTTGTGATCTAAGTAAATTGAGTCGGTACACAAGTAATCCCAACCAAAATCATTGGATGGCAACGAAACGCGTATTGGGTATTTACAACACACTCAAAACTTTGCTTTGCATTATAACAAGTATCCTATGACACCCCATAACTCTATTCTCACATGCACCTATATTTTGAGACTCATTATTACATATGAGAAATGTATTAAGGTCATAAGAGACTCCTAGCACTTAATCGAATTCAAACCTTTCCTAAAAATTGAGTTTCTACTATTAGAGTATGCAAGGGTCAACTTTAAATGATCATAACTCTAAGCACATAGAGAATTAGGTGTCTCATTACCAACCAAATGAAATCCCTTTCAATTAAATTTCCAATGCAACTAGTTTTACCTCATTTGGGATTTGGAGTAAAAATTTATGGTCGTTTTACTAGAGACTGCTAGAGCAAAGCTCATCTACGAAACTCTATTCGGGTTGTGGATTAAAGTACGACCCGTCTGTTACACTCATGGAAAAAAGTCCTGAAAATTTAATTTTGAGCCCCAGACTTCACGGATCCCTCTACAAGTCATGGTTTGGTCTCATGGAATATTTCAGTAACCTTAAATTTTGCTCGAAAGTTTATGAAATGGACCTTATGGGTCGTGGAAGTTTCTACGGGCCATAGATGGGCCCGTAGATGGATTTTGACAGCTTTTTCTAAAGGGATATTCTAGTCTTTCTCACCCTTTTAAAGCTTAGACTTGATACTTTTATAGCTAAATAAAGTCCTAAACCTATCAGTTCACCCTTTTCACGCTGAAACATATCCTTCAAACTTAGGGCAAGGTTTCAAGGGAGAAAAGGGCTAGGGTTTGAAGTGAGAAACTTGAGAATTCCTCCAAGCTATTCCAATACTTAAACTTTCAGGTATGTAAGGCTAACTAAAACATGAATTTTGTTATTCCATGTGTCCCATAACCCGAGTTGATGGAATTATTTGTGAATTGAGTATTGCATGAAGGTTCCTTGAAGTTTTTTCTTAAATTTTAATGCATATATATATATAATTTAGCATGAATTATAGTTTTTATGAATTAAATACGTGAAATAGATGATTTTACTTTCCTATATAAACCCTAGCATGCATTCTTATTATTTTTACACATTGTATTTAAATGAGTATGCATGAGTATAACTTGAGCCTAAAGAGTCTATAGAGTTCCTAAATGCTTTAACTTTTCTTTTATTTTCTTGAATGCTATGAGTTAGAATGATGCATGATTGATTCTTTATGAGTCAAGAGCTGAACCCTAAAGCGTTGAGAATTGATGTGATGAATTGAGTTGATGAATGTCCAATGAGACTAGATGAATGAGTTAACCATAGGGTTGATGTCTTATGAGCATGTTGAGTCTTGGGAGCAGTATTGAGCATCAAATTGAGTAAGATTAAGTCCAACTCCAACTCAATAACTACGTGGCCAGCGTAGTGCTTCCTTTTAGTCCCAAAAAGAGGACTTGATATTATTATTGTGGATCCACTGATGGGATATCCTCTACCCTGGCAAGGTATTGGATAGAAGTGGTAACGACATCGCTTCTATGTATCATCACCGGCTTATAGGTGATGGTTGTCGGTTAGAGAAACTCCTAAATAGGCCTTGATAGTACTCTGAGTGGATTGAATTAGATGGTATGTGAGTGATCATTGTCTAAATTATATTTTTACTTTAGACTCTTGACTTGATGATTGAGTTCCCTATTTTCTTGAGTTGAGCAATTTTGAGTTGATGTTATTCTACCTTTACATGTTTCATCCTACCATTTTACATACTCGTACATTCCACGTACTGACGTCCATTTGAGGCTACATATTTTCATGATACAGAGACAAGTACTAGTGATCATCAGCAGACACTCCGTTGAGGACCTATTTACATTCAGTTGATTGGTGAGTCCTTCCATACTTTCAGAGGATACTATGTTTCTTTTTATCTTTGAATTTAGACTTATTTTATTTTATTTTGAGGTAGTCATGGACCTGTCATTTGCACCAGCTAGTCAGATGTTTAGAGGCTTCATAGACTAGACTGTCGAGTTATGATTGGATATTATTTTTACTAGTTTTCTTTCATAATAGTCTTACTTTGTTGATTGATAGATTATTTGGCCTTTGACCTTGATTATGATATTATCATTTTATTTTGTTGAGTATTCTTTATTTTTGATGTCTTCTGCCATTAAATTGTGATTGAATGAACGTGATGAGGATGAGTGGTTCGCTCGGGGGCTAGTAATAGTCTCTGAGTGCCGGCCACGCCAAGGGTACCCTCTTAGGGCGTGAAAACTTTGGTATCAGTTCACAAAGTTCAAGTGTCCTAGAGAGTCTATGAAGCCGTGTCTAGTAGAGTCTTTTTTATGGGTGTGTTGTGCACCACACTTCATAAGCAGGAGGCTATAGGACATTAAGAATTGTTATACTTTTCTTGTATTCAGAGTTCGTGCAATAGAGTTTAACTCTATTAAAGTATCTATATGATTCATGTGTCACGCATTTGCAGATCATGCCTCATAAGTATACCGCCACCCAAAGAGATGCTTCAGCCTCTAATGCTGTGAATCTCCCACCAAAGGTGTCTACTCAGATAGAGATGAAGGGTCGAGGTCGACCAGCTAGAGCCACTGGTGTTTCACAAACACCCACTGCTCCACCTGCTCCTACTATAGAAGTTGATTTCAGAGGAGCTATCACTATGCTCACCCAACTAGTAGCCGCTCAGAGTGGGAACCAGAGATCACAGGTTTCTAGTTCTAGCTCCCAAGAGACAATTGCTACAACCAGACTTAGAGATTTTCTAAGGATGAACCCACCAGTATTCACTGGGTCTAAGGTTGAGGAAGACCCCCAAAACTTATTGATGATATATGGAAGGTACTAAAA
The DNA here is from genome assembly GCA_038996855.1 of Solanum aculeatissimum. Lineage (NCBI taxonomy): Eukaryota > Viridiplantae > Streptophyta > Magnoliopsida > Solanales > Solanaceae > Solanum > Solanum aculeatissimum. The sequence continues at coordinate 24,092 of JBCEWC010004203.1, read as the reverse complement.
TCTATGCATGTGACAGAGATTGAGTGGGTTGAACTTGCTTCCCATCAACTCAAGGATGTGAAAAATGTTTGGTACAATCAGTAGGAAGAGAGTCAAGGTGAGGATGTTAAGCCTGCCATCTGGGATGGTTTTGACAATGCCTTTCTTGACTACTTCTTTCCATGAGAGTTGAGGAAAGTGAAGGTTGAGGAATTTTTCAACTTGAAGCAGGAGGGGATGACTGTAAAAGAATATAGCCTCAAGTTCATACAACTATCTAGGTATGCTCCAGATATGGTCCCATACATGAGATCTAGAATTAGAAAGTTCATATCCAACTTGGGCAAGCATGTGAAAAAGGAGTGCAAAGCAACATTGTTGATTCCAGGCATGAACATCTCTAGAGTTATGGTTTATACACAACAACTTGAGGAGGATAAGAAGAGGAAAAGGGAGGATCATTTGAGCAAGAAGGCTAAATTAGCAGGGCATGAGTCTAGCCAGCATAAGTAAGGTAAGGGGAACAGGTCCTACTTTCAGAAGAGGTCTTCAAATTATGCACCATCCTCAGCAAGTGCACCAGCTTCGAGTAAGAGGTATGATTAGAAGTCTCAAGGCTATCAGAATTACAGAGCTCAGAGTTCTCAATCCCAAACTAGTATGACTCAAGGATCAAAGGGGAAACCACCATATAGAAAGTATGGCAAACTCTACCTAGATGAGTGTCATGAGGGAACAAATGCTTGCTATAAGTGTGGACAGACTGGTCATTTCCAGAATGAATGCCCAATGAGAAAGCGGGGTGAGGGAGGTAATAGAGCTCAGTCTTCGACAGCACCACCAACTAATGGTAATCAGAAAGGTGCCACTACTAATATAAGCGGGGGTATAAACCATCTGTATGTGATGGGCAATTAACAGGATCAGGAAGTTACACTAGATGTTGTCATAGGTATGCTTTGAGTCTTTTCCTATAATGTATATACCTTGCTTGACCCAGGCGCCACTTTATCATTTGTGACTCCATATGTGACTAGTAAGTTTGAGATCCTTCCTGAATGTCTTCTTGAGCCCTTTAGTGTTTCTACTCCTACTAGTGAGCCTATCATAGCTGAAAGGGTTTACAGAGATTGAATAGTGTTCATCTATTATACAGATACTCTTGTTGATTTGTCATAGGGATACTCTTGCTGATTTGATTGAATTAGAGATGGTTGACTTCAATGTGATCCTTGGCATGGACTGGCTTTACGCCTGTTATGCCTCTGTCAACTATAGAACCAGAAAGATCAAGTTCCAATTTCTGAATGAGCCTGTTATAGAGTGGAAGGGTAGTTTTGTAGTGCCTAAGGGTAAGTTTATTTCCTACTTCAAGGCCAAAAAACTAATTTCTAAATGTGTATCTATTACCTCATACGAGTTATGGCTGATGATGTAGAGTCTCTACCTTTTGAGTGAGTTCCAGTTGTCAATGAGTTTCCTGATGTCTTCCCTGATGATTTTCCTGGAGTCCCTCCTGATAAGGAGATCGACTTTGAGATTGATGTTCTCCCCGATACTCAGCCTATCTCTTTTCCTCCATATAGAATGGCTCCCGCCGAGTTAAAAGAACTAAAAGAGCAGTTGAAAGATCTCTTGGATAAGGGATTTATTAGGCCGAGTGTCTCTCTGTGGAGTGCTCCTGTCCTATTTGTTCATAAGAAAGATGGTACCCTCAGATTGTGTATAGATTATCGCCAATTGAATAAGGTGACTATTAAGAACAAATATCCCCTTCCAAGGATTGATGACTTGTTCGACCAACTTTAGGGTGCCACTGTTTTCTCCAAGATAGAACTCAGGTCAGGCTATCACCAGTTAAAAGTGAGAGAATGTGACATTCCGAAGATGACTTTTCGAACCCGATATGATTACTTTGTATTTCTGGTAATGTCCTTTGGACTAACTAACGCTCCTGCCGCCTTCATAGACTTGATGAACAAAGTATTTTAGACAATACCTTGACATGTTCATGATTGTATTTATTAATGACATATTAGTGTATTCCAGAATGAGGAAAAATATATCGATCACCTTCGAATTGTTCTTCAGACGCTCAAGGACAGTGAGTTATATGCAAACTTCTTAAAGTGTGAGTTTTGGCTCAAGTCCATGGCTTTTTTAGGACATATGGTTTCGGGTGATGGTATTTGAGTAAAGATGCAGAAATTGAGGCAGTTAAGAACTGGCCTAGACCTACTTCTCCAACTGATATAAGAAGTTTTCTAGATTTGGTTGGTTACTACCGTAGGTTTGTTGAGGGATTATCTTCTTTATCTTTGCCATTGACTAAGTTGACTCAGAAGAAAGCTAAGTTCCAGTGGTCCGATGACTGTGAGAAGAGTTTTCAAGAGTTGAAAACCAGATTAACGGCTACACCAGTGTTGACTCTACCTGAGGGGATTGATGATTTTGTGATCTATTATGATGCCTCTGGAGTGGAATTGGGATGTGTTTTGATGTAGAGAGATAAGGTCATAGCTTATGCTTTCACACAACTTAAGAACCATGAGAGGAATTATCTGACGTATGACTTAGAATTGGTTGTGATGGTGTTTGCACTCAAGATTTGGCGCCACTACTTATATGGAGCACATGTTGATGTATTTATAGACCATAAGATCCTACAGTATGTTTTCACCTAAAAACATCTTAACTTGACGCAGAGGAGATAGCTTGAGTTGCTCAAGGATTACGACATGAACATCCTCTACCATCCAGGTAAAGCTAATGTGGTTGTTGATGCTCTTAGCAGGTTGTCTATGGGGAGCACTGCTCATGTGGATGGAAAAAATAAAGTGTTGGCTAAAGAGGTGCACAGGCTAGCACGATTGGGATTTCAACAAGATGAATCTTGTGAAGGTGGAATACTTGTGCATAATGGGTCTATGTCATCTCTTGTGGTTGAGGTAAAGGAGAAGCAAGACCAATATTCTATCTTACTCCAATTGAAGGAAGAAGTGCATAAGTAGAAAGTAATGGCATTTGTCAAAGGGGGAGATGGGGTATTGAGATACCAAGGTAGATTATGTGTTCTAGCTGTTGATGGTATTCGAGAAAGGATCATGGTAGAAGCCTATAACACTAGATATTCTATCCATCTAGGGTCTATCAAAATGTATCGCGACTTGAGAGATGTTTATTAGTGGAGTGTGATGAAGAGAGACATTGCAGACTTCGTTTCTAAGTGCCCAAACTGCCAATAAGTAAAAGTTGAGCACCAAAGGCTATGCAAAGTAGCTCAAATTTTTGAAATTCCAGAGTGAAAGTGAGAGATAATCAATATGGATTTCATCACTAGCTTACCGAGGTCTCGCAAATAACATGATTCGATCTGGGTGATTGTTGATAGGATGACTAAATCAACCTACTTCTTGGCAGTACAGACTACCAACATGGTAGAGGACTATGCCCAATTATATATATGAGAGATTGTCATATTGCATGGAGTTACTTTGTCTATCATATCAGATAGAGAAGCTCAATTCACTGCCCAATTCTAGAAGTCTTTTCAGAATGGTTTGGGTTCAAAGGTGAACCTTAGTACTGGTTTCCACCCTCAGACTGATGGTCAGGCAGAGCATACGATATAAACCTTAGAGGATATGTTGAGGGTCTGCGTCATCAACTTTAAAGGTAATTGGGATGACCATTTTCCTCTGATTGAGTTTGCCTACAACAACAACTTTTATTTGTGCATTCAAATGGATCCTGATGAGTCCCTCTATGGGAGGAGATGTAGATCACCGATTGGATGGTTTGAGGTAGGTGAAGCATGGTTGATTGGGCCAGACTTGGTACACTAAGCTATGGAGAAAGTAAATATCATCCAAGAGAGATTTAGAACTGCATAAAGTCGCCAGAAGTCTTTCATTGATGTTAGGAGAAGGGACCTAGTGTTTGAAGTAAATGATTAGGTATACTTGAAAGTGTCACCTATAAAGGGTATAATGAGATTCAGAAAGAAAGAAAAGTTGAGTCCTCGTTACATTGGTCCCTATCAAATTGTGAAGAGAGTGGGAAACATAGCTTATGAATTGGAGCTACCCCAAGAGCTAGCGGTTATCCATCCGGTCTTTCACATTTCCATGCTTAAGAAGTATTTGGGAGATCCATCGTTGGTTGTGCTTATTGAGAGCATTGGAGTGAAGGATGGATTGAATTATGAAGAGATACTGATCCAAATCTTTGATCGTCAAGTTCGCAAGTTGAGAACTAAAGAGGTTGCTTCCGTAAAAGTGTTGTGGAGAAGTCAATCCATTGAAGAGGCTACATGAGAGGTTGAAGAGGACATGAAGGCTAGATACCCTCACCTATTAGTGCCTTCTAATGATGAAATTGATGGTAATGATTCATTTCTATTCTCTGAGTTACTTTCTCATTGTCAAGTTCAGTTCTTAATCTCTAAGTTAATACTCCTCCTGAGCCTATGAGTGTTTAAGTATGCATGTTTTACCTGTATCCATTCCTATTGATGATGTTAGAAGTAGTCTTTCAATTTTGAATCTTGAGTTGAGGTTGATTTCTGGACTGTAAGTATTTGAGTATCCGAGTATTTGAGTTCCTTCTTAATAGGTCACCTAGTTGCTCATCATTTGAGGACAAATGATCCCAAGAGGGAGATATTGTGACACCTCATAACGTTATTCTCATATGTACCTATGTTTTGAGACCCATTCTTACATATGAGAAGCATATTAGGGTCATAAGAGACTCCTAGCACTTAGTCTAGTTCAAAACTTTCCTATAAATCAAGTTTCTATTGTTAGAGTATACAAGGGTCAACTTTAAATGATCATAACTCTTAACACACAGAGAATTCGGTATCCCATGACCTATCAAATGAAAGCCCTTTGAATTATCTTTCCAACACAACTGGTTTTTACCTTATTTGGAATTTGGAGTCAAAAGTTATAGTCATTTTACTGGAGACTATCAGAGCATAGATCATCTATGAAACCCTATTACGGGTCGTGGATTAAAGTACGACATGTCCGTTGCACTCGTGGAAAAGGTCCTGAAAATTCAATTTTGAGCCCCAGACTTCACGGATCTATCTACAGATCATAAAGTAATCTACGGATCATGGTTTGGTCTCGTGGAATGTTCTAGTAACCTCGAATTTTGCCTAAAAGTTTAAGAAATGGACCCTACGGGCCATGGAAGTTTCTACGGGCCGTAGATGGGCCTGTAGACGGCTTTCAATAACTTTTTCTAAAGGATTATTTTAGTTTTTCCCACCTCTTTAACTCTTAGACTTGACGTTTTTACACCTAAATAAAACCCTAAACCTATCAATTCACCTTTTTCACGCTAAAACACATCCTCCAAACTTAGGACAAGATTTCAAGGGAGAAAAGGGCTAGGGTTTGAAGCGAGAAACTTGAGAATTCCTTCAAGTTGTTCCAAGACTTAAACTTTCAAGTATGTAAGGCTAACTAAAATATGAATTTTGTTGTTCCATGTGGCCCATAACTCAAGTTGATGGAGTTGTTAGTGAATTGAGTATTGCATGAAGGTTCCTTGAAGATTTTTCTTAAATTTTAATGCATATCTATATAATTTAGCATGAATTATAGTTTTTGTGAATTAAATACGTGAAATAGATGGTTTTACTTTCCTACATGAACCCTAGCATGAATTCTTATTATTTTTACACATTGTATTTAAATGAGTATGCATACGTATAACTTGAGCCTAAAGAGTCTATAGAGTTCCTAAATGTTTTAACTCTGCTTTTGTTTTCTTGAATGCTATGAGTTAGAATGATGCATGATTGAGCCTTTATGAGTCAAGAGTTGAACCTTAAAACAATGTAATCAAAGAGTTGATAATTGTTGTGATGAATTGAGTTGATGAATGTCCAATGAGACTAGATGAATAAGTTAATTAAAAGGTTGATGTATTATGAGCATGTTAAGTCTTGGGAGGAGTATTGAACATCTAATTGAGTAAGATTAAGTCCAACTCTAACTCAATAACTACGTGGTCAACGTAGTAGAGATTGAATCATAAAATTGGATGTTTCCTTTTAGTCCCAAAAAGAGGACTTGATGTTATTATTGTGGATACACTTATGGGATGTCCTCTACCCTGGCAAGGTATTGGATGGATGTGGCAACGACATCGATTCGTTGTATCATCATCGGCTCATAAGTGATGGTTGTCGGTTAAAGAAACTCCCAAATAGGCCTTGATAGTACTCTGAGTGGATTAGATTAGATGGTATGTGAGTGGTCATTGTCTAAATTGCATTCGTACTTTAGACTCTTGACTTGATGATTGAGTTTCCTACTTTCTTGAGTTGAGCTATTTTGAGTTGTTGTTGTTTTACCTTTACATGTTTCATCCTGCCATTTTACATACTCGTATATTCCACGTACTGACGTCCATTTGAGCCTGCATCTTTTCATGATGCAGAGACAGGTAATAGTGGTCATAACAGGTGCTCCGTTGAAGACCTATTTACATTCAGTTGATTGGTGAGTCCTCTCATACTTCCAGAGGCTACTATGTTTCTTTCTAGCTTTGAGTTTAGATTTATTTTATTTTATTTTGAGGTAGCCATGAACCTGTCATTGGCACCAGCTAGTCAGATGTTTAGAGGCTTCATAGACTAGACTATCGAGTTATGATTGGATGTTATTTTTGACTAGTTTCCTTTCATACTAGTCTTACTTAGTTGATGGATAAATTGTTTGGCCTTTGACCTTGATTATCATATTATCATTTCATTTCGTTGAGTATTCTTTATTATTGATGTCTTCCACTATTAGATTGTGATTGAATGAACGTGATGAGGCCGAGTAGTTCGCTCGGGGGCTAGCAATAGTCTCTGAGTATCAGCCATGCCAAGGGTACCCTCCCAGGGCGTGACTTATCCTACAGTTGTTGAAGGTTATAGTGATGCAAACTGGATTACTGGGTCAACTGAAACTATTTCCACAAGTGGATATATCTTTACTATTGGTGGAGGAGCAATATCATGAAAATCATCCAAACAAACATGTATAGCTCGATCTACAATGGAGGCTGAATTCATAGCCTTAGACAAGGCTGGTGAAGAAGTTGAATGGCTCCGAAATTTCTTAGAAGACATTTCGTTTTGGCCCAAAGCAATGACTCTTATATGCATACATTGTGATAATCAAGAGGCAATAGGAAAAGTTGGGAGCGTTATGTATAACGATAAGTCTCGTCACATACGTCGAAGACACAATATCGTTAGACAACTACTCTCTAGTGAAATTATCACAATTGACTATGTGAAGTCAAAGGATAATGTGTCAGATCCACTTACAAAAGATCTAACTAGAGAGGGAGTTGAGAGATCATCTAGAAGACTGGAGACCCCAAGATCTAGGTTCAAGGAGATCAAACAAAGTCATTGATGACAACTCAACATTGTCAAAACTATGATAAGGTCCATTCTCATGATGAGACAATGTTCAGTAACAAGGATAAGGTAATATGACTTTTTAATGATTTCTAAGTTTGATACAGGGTATATCAAATAATGTATCTATAGGATAACACATTTAGAAATCACCTATGTAAGTGTGAAGTGTAAGCCGCTTCAAGGAGAATCTAGGAAGGCCAGTTCTCTATGCACTTATCAACCAAGAAGTGTTCATGGCGGAAACAAACAAAACAATGAGAACCAAAACCAGTTAATAATGATTAGTTGTGTGACTTATGTTGTCTAGGTATACAACAAAGATAGACGGTTCAAAGATATCACATCTACCGATTGACCGAGTATATCTGATATATGTTCACTATGGAAAGCTCAAAGGGAAACCTACTTATCCAGCTGCAATTAATCCTTATTTATGGATCATACATATTTTTCATGCATATGTTTTAAACAATGGTCATTCCTCATTCATGTGGAGGATTGTTGGGTTTAAGTAGTAAATGTGAATTGGGAAATGAAGGAAAGAATAAGAAAAATGTGCAATGAAGAGTCATTTCTCCCCCATCGGTAAATTAGAGGGAAAGTTTTGTCCTTATATTGGGAAATACTTGCTCTAATTCTTAAAGAGTCAAGTAGAGGGGACCTCTTCGCGCCGTCGTCGTCGCTCGCTCGGCTACGGCTTCGACTTCGAATTTGACTTCGACAAATGATTTGATTGATAAATATTTTAGACAAAATTTATTTAACCAATCTGAAAATTTTTCCTTTTCTGATTTCTTTTGTGAATTATTAATTAATTACTTAATTCATAAATTATTAATTAATTAAATTAATTTACAAATTATATATTAATTAAGTTAATTCATAAAATTAATTAGTTTAACCGACTTTTGATTTTCGCGTGCAAAGTTCTTCAGAAAAGACACCTTCATTTTGAAACGATTCCATGCTTGTTCTAAGCAGACGAGACTATTCTGAACAGATGAATTCACACCCAATACTGGCTATAAATAGAGGTCATTTTTGCTTTATTCTAGTATGAAAAATGTTTCTCTTTTCTGCATATATTTTCTTACAAAGTAAAATTCGAGTCTGTGTGAAGCCATTGTTGGTTCTTCAAGTTCGCTGAAAATCACAAGAGTTTGAGGTACCGGTATTCTGTGATTGTTAATCTGTTTTATCCTGGGAGGAAATAATCCATAACCTCGGGTACAGTGAGGGGATTACATTCCCTAAGGACACACAGTGAATTTTGTGGACTCAGATTGTTTCTAATAATTTCGTTTAATTTACTTCATTTATTGTTTCTGCTAACGTTTGAATACAAAAAGATAACATTTATTTCATATTTCATTATAATGAAATTAAGTAATAATTTATTTTAGAATTAGTAATTCTAAATTATAATTTTTTTTATTCCATACTAAAAATTAAATAACAATACTAAAATAAATAATTTCAAAATAGTTTGTTACCAATAAAAAAAACTGACTTATCATGAGGTGACAATTAAATGCCACTCTTCTAAATTTTGAATTATGAAAAGTAAGTAAATCATGAGTCATATATTATCAGTTAATGCCAATCTTCTCACACCCCAAAAATTAGATATTAAGATGGGAGAATTAAGACTATAATTATTCAATATCACTACTTTGTAATATTAATTCGGAGCTTTGTGATGGATCATAGTACCAATAAAAAAATTACTTACGCTTTATTTATTTTTACTTGCATGTATGTGTCGTGGTAATTTAGAAATTATATATAAATAGTACTTATTATTAAAATAAATACAATATTCATATAAATAAAATAAAATAAAATAAATATTATTAATTTGATGCAATAGTTTAACCTATTATGAACAGAAAAAAAAATGAAAAAAATCATCTCAATTACTTATAATATAGATATGTTAATAGTTTATGAATACATAAAGTAATAATTTAGAGTTGAATAGTCAGAAGAATAATTAATTGATTAAAATATAATGTGAAAAAGACTCCTAAATATAAAAGAAATAGTTAAAACTGATTTTTTTTCTTCTTAAATTTGTCATATTAGATACTTTTCTTAACAAAATATTTGATAGTCAAATTTTAGTTAATTTTAAAGTCTTAAATATTAGAAAAAATAATAATACTTTTTCTTTCTTTTCTTCACAACCTAGACAATTATTTATCTAGAATAGTCGTGATCCAAAAGTGAATCATAAATATAAAGAAATTATAATCCAAAAGTGAATTTTGAAACTAAATAAATAAAAGATAAAATAATAAATTAAGTAAAATAGTGAAAAAATGATTTTGTCTAAAGCGGAGTTTTTAATGAAGGACAAATGGTTCAAACAACATTCCTAAGAGTCTTCACGCTTTTAGTATAGTATAGATTAATAATTATTAAAGCTAAACTTCATTTCAGTATGAATATATATCTGAATATTGAAATAATAATTTGAATACTAAATGATTGAATTTTTTATTTTATTATAGTTAAATGTAAACAAATATTTTTCTCTAAAAATTGATTAATATAAATTTAATTAAATATTATATTAATATAATATTTTATTAATAAAATACTTTTTAAAGATTATATGATGGTTGATGATGGTAATAGTTGATGGTGATGATTGTGAGTGTCGATTGAAATGATATTGAGAAATGATGGTGTTGCTTGGCGGTAGCAAATATGGATGAAATTGGTGTCCTATCTTCTTTGTAGAAGTTATTGAATAAACATTTTTATAATATAAAAAAATTGATTAAAATGTAAATCATTTAGATATATTGAGGATCATTAAGTGATAGTAATATTTTTTTTAAAAAGTACTTAATGACTAATATATGAATAATTTAAATTCAAACCTAAAAAAAGAAAGATTTTATGACTAAGATTTGAAGATTAAGATATTTATTAAGTGAAAATAAAATATACTAGACTTTGTTAAGTCTTAGCCATCCAAATCTATTCAGATTGGTTGTAACATAATTTGTTTTTAATAATTATGATATGATGATTTAGATTTAAAATAAATGAATTTAATCACTTAAATTTGAGTAATTAAGATTAATATTTTATTAAATGCAAACAAATATAATATAATAATTTATTTTTGGTATTTTTAAAGTTTACTTTTTTTTAGGTGCATATGTTGATCTGTTCAGAAATTAGATGAGCGATCAAGATTTGAGAATTGAACTATGTGGAAAGATGTGATATTTGGACTTAATCCAATCCCAAAAGCTAGTTCAAATGGAAGAGATTGTCTAAGTATTATAAGGAGTTCATAATTTTATTAACCATTAACGTGGGACTTTTGTCACTCTTTAACATCCCATCTCACACTCAGTGCTAAGTATCTCGTGCGTGCACAATTTTGACTTTAGAGGCCCAACATTGGATGAGATGGATCCTATTTGATACTATGTAAAATTTAATATTGGACCTAACTCGCACCGTAAAAAATTGCTCATGAGGGAAGGATTGTCTAAGTCCATATAAATAGACCACTAGTCCATTACCCCATCAATGTTGGAATTTGTCCGATTCTAACATCCACCTTCACGTCTAGACCCAATTGGAGTATGAACCGAAAATTCAAAAGGAGATAGATTTGACTTTGATACTATATAAAATTTTATCTAAGACCTAACTCATACCCCAAAAGCTAGCTCAAAGGGGGGCAATCTTTAATTTAGAGCCTATTAAAGTGTTAAATTAAATCTTATTTAGTTGAATACTTCAACTTCTAATAACGTAATTTGATTAGCAATTTCTTTATCAAAATTTTGGAAAACTTTTGTGTGTATTTTCATTCGTTGTTAGGTAATTAAATTAACCACATAAAATATCATCTCCTTTTATTATACATATTCACCTCAATAAAAGATTGTAGGATATACTCTTCTTCTTTTTTTTTCTTTTTTTTGAGATTGTTATAAATAATTAAAGGAGATGTCATATTTTATATGATGAACTTAACTATCTATAGATGAAGAAAAACACATACAGAGTTTTTCTTCAAAATTTGAGCCAATATATTTAATTGAAACACTTTATTCAGTGTTAATAAGGTGTCTGATTGGAACAAAACTTAATTAGAATGTCCCAATAACATATCTTGACAAATTTAAATATGTTAGTATGCCATACATGCCTAATTTGGAATTCCAGAGAAACTTTTCTTAAATTATATTTGAATTCCTTAATTCCATTTTGTGTGTGTCTCTTTGTTTCATAAGGTCAACAATTTTTGGTTCCATTCTCATACTCTCTAATATAACAATTTATTTTCAACAAATATTCCAAGTAATGTAATTTGGAAGCATTCTATATCATATGACATTTGTCACCTCGTCATATATTAATTTAATATTTTATTTGGATTTATCTATTTTAAAATGAGGAAGAAAGATTGAGTGGTATATTTAGGAAGTAGCTTGGAAATTTCCTTTCCTGGATTCTTTTGTAGTTCTCCATACCATTTATGATGACTACAAATTAAAGGTAAATATATGTAGGAGGAAAATGGACGATGAATTTTGTTTGTGACACAAACGGTTTGCTATAAATTATGTTCAATCAATTTTTCATTATATCATAATCGAATCCAAGTCAAATTGAAGGAAGAAAAGGCTCACGACTCTTTATATATAGTTTTGTTTCTTGTAATTATTATTCATTTGAATTTAATCTATCCTTTCTAATTAGTTTTGTTTTAAATGAAGAATATGGTATATGTAGGAAAGAAGTTGGAAGTTTCTTTGCTTGGATTCTTTTGCATAAGGTTGGACTTACATGCGATTGAAATAGGCCCCTGCACCACTAGTTTTTGCCTCCATAGATAGGATTGAGGATATAGCTCAATCATTTCAAATATTCATTCTTGTAAGTTATTTTTGTCTTTTTTTTTCTAATCAATACTCAATATCAAGTCAGATTGTGACACGTTTAGCTACAATTATCCACATGTCTTTTTTTTAACTTGTTCAAACATGTAGATCATGCCAGAAGTGTGGAAGAAGACTAACCCTTAAAAAATGTTAGTATAATCCAATTTTCATCATGGCCGTTATGTCCTTTTTCATAGAATGTCACCCTACAGAGACGGATCCAAAAATATAACAAATGAACATACGTGCAATCATTGCATTTAACAAGTACTATATCGAAAATATTTGTTATACAGTTTTTTGAATAAGTTTAAAAGTAAATCGTCAACTTGCAAGTAGATTAAGCAGACATATAAAAGTCTTGCAGTAGTTTTCTTAGCTTGCAAGTAGCTCAAATAGGTAGCTTATAAGTAGCTTAAATAGACAACTAGCAAGTCGATTTTGAAAAGCCTCACAACAACTATCTGAAAAGTCTTGCAACAACTTCTTTTCGTTTATAAATAGGTAGTCAATTCAATTCATTTATATTAATTCGAAATTAAACATTTTATCCGTCTCTCTTTGTACTTGTCTTTGGTGTTTTCACTTTATACTATTTGTTTCATACTCTCTTTGTTTCAATTTATCTATCACATTTTTCTTTTTAGTTTATCCCAAAAAAATGACACTTTTCTAAAATTGTAGAGTAAATATGTGTCTACTATAGTGAGGGACCAGGTCCTTTGAAGCAATATAAATAGAAATTAAAAGAAGAAAATCAACAAGAAATGAAACACTATAATTTAACATGGAAAAACTCCTTACTCAAGGGAGGAACAACCACGACCTGTCCAACAAGATTTTTCAAAACTCAAAATCTATTAAATGAGTGAGCAAAGTAGGCAAATACAACACACACAGTTTATTTGACTCACCCTCTCACCATTTCCCCTTGCAACCCAGAGTAACAACATCCACAATCTAGTCTACGCTCTCACCCCCTAGATAAAGTTAGACTAATACACCATATCACCTCTCGGAACACACTAGCCAACGAGGTTTACAACACTCAAACTAGAATGAAAATAATGATCAACGTTCCTTTATAGACTAGGAGTGATCTTATAATTTACAATACAACACAACTACATACATAGAAGGAAGCTATAGTTATCTTCTATCAAGTCCCTCGAACGCAGAAACTATATCTTCACACAAAGAGCCAAGAGAGAGCTTTTGGAGCAACAAGAATATTTAATTGTGTAATATTTCCAAAAGTTATGTTTGTTCCTTCGACAAGCTCCTTTTATACTGTGCGAGAGACATCAGACAGACCGATGGTCCTTCAGTACAGTGAGAATGACATTTCACCAACCAAGACAACTTTAACAGCTGTAACCCACATGCACACTATGAACTTCAACCTGATTGGTGACCTGGTCCTCGAGTCAGTTTATTAATCATCAAAATATTCACTTAACATCACTTAATGCTTTTCCCCCTTTTGATGATGACAAATTGTAATCCCCATTTATTGCAATCCCCAGTTCCCCCTGAATGTATGACCCCTTAACACCTGTTCCCAACCAATTCCCCCTGAATGTATGCCCCATTAGGCTATCTTCCCCCGTTGGCATCATTAAAAACTAAATAGTAAACTCAGAAAATAACCACAATGAAGAAATTCCAAGTACATGAGATAGCATAATCGAGCAAACACATAGAAATAAAAGAACAAGAATAAGATAGGAGAATCAAAATAAGTTGTCATTTCATTTTAAGTTAGCATTCTTAACATAGCAAAAACATAAGGGAATACACCCAGGACTAGTTTACAAAACAGAGGTTGGAATAGGATAAGAACAACAAGGGACAAACAAAGAACTAGACACAATACTGGACAACCTAGGAACCAGAAGGCTTAGGAGCAAAAGACCAAAGAAGTAAGGTCATGTGCGCATTAAAGTCTTGATGCGCCTGAAGAAGTTGCTGAGTATAATTTTCTAGGGCTTGCATGTCATTTTCTTCCTTCAACCCGACCAGTTCTTCAGGACCTGGTCCCTTAGTAATGCCCTTGTCCAACTTAGCCTTCAGTGAGACCAGCTCAACATCCTTGCCCGAAAGAGTTGTTGTTAACTCTTCCACCTGTCTCTTCAGAGAATCCTACTGATCGAGTAATTCTGACATTAGAGACTTTCTGGTCCCTGCCTTAAGCTGATTGCACTCACACTCTACCAGAGTGGTCTGAGAGAAAGCTTTCTTGATAGTACCAGGTACTCCCCTTATCAACCTCACTCCAAAGTATTCAAAGATATTGTTGAGAAAATACCTGTATGCTAGGTCATGCCTCCCTTCTCTTATTGTCAAGTCCTTTGTCATGTTTTCCATCATCAGAGCTTGCAAGTTGATGTCCTCCAAAGTGTTGAGATCTTCCATGAGATAGAGATCTACCATAGTGGCAATTGTTCTCTTCTCAGTCCTTGGCAAAAAGACCTTGTTGACAAACTCGAAGTATAGTTGGTACTGGCCCTTTAGGATCTTCTTTGCAATAGAAGAGGTGTTTAGATTTGAAACTTTGCCAGCCACACCTAAGAATCCTTTAGCAGGGGACCTATCTATCACAGTGCGAACCCCTTTCCTATCAACCTTCAGTATGGTCCCTAAGACCTCTTCATCTAACCGAAAAGAAAGGTCCCCTACAGTAGTCGCAAACCCCCCCCCCCCCATCTTCCTTTATTGGACCTCCTATTCATGAAGGTATGGAATAGACCACTCAAACAAGTGGGTTCAAGCTTGTAGGTCCACATCATCAACCAACTCTCTCATGTCTGGTCATTCCTTAGTCTCAGGCTCAAAGACACGTCCACTCAGAACTTTTTATTTTTCAAGCAACCTAACCCTCTCTTATTTCTTCACCACCTTCTCTACCTTTTGCTTCTTCACCTATGAACTTGGTCCCTGAGTGGGAGTAGGCTCACCCCGTTGTGATTTTCCTCCATTTTTCTTTAGAATCTCAGGGTCCTTAGTATTAGCAGGTCCCTTGGAGGAAGACTTGGTTATCTCAGTGTGTAACTTGAGACTAACCAAGTCCTCATCAGAATCAGTCTCACTAATATCCTTCTCGTGTTCCACATCAGCAACCTGATCAACATGCACCTCTTCATTATCCAACATAGTAGTGCTTCTCAATTTTCTCTTCTTTGCAACTTTAGACTTACTGGCTTCTATAGCATCACTTAACAATTTTTTGTGCATTCCCTGGGTAGGATAAGCCCTCGTCATAGCTGGTGTATCCTTACTCACTTTCTTTTTTGCTTTGGCTGTGCCAACCTGGTCCCTCACAGATACATGACCAGTAGGGTTTTTAATTTTTCAAATCAAGGGAAGATTGTCCTCATCATCTTCCTGGTCCTTGTCAACATTCTCAGCAACATTTAGTGGCCTAATCTCACTCACAGGAGTTTGGTCAAACCTTAGAGTACCCAGTGTCAGTTGAAGATCAGGGGATGTAGGATCATCCCTGATAAATAGGTCATGCTCCTTGAGATCCAATAAACCCATAGCAACCTATTCTAGTCCTTCAATGAGAATATTCGTCTCTGTGCTTTTGTCGACAACCAGGTCCCTGTCAAAATATTTCTCGGACATTGAGGATGAAGTAAGACCTGGTTGTGAAAAGTTTCCTTATTCCTCATCAGAGTTGGTACCCTCAACACTTGGTTGGAGTCCCTCAGAAGAGAAACCAGATGCAAAAATAGGTAATTCTAGACCCACGGGGGCAGACTCTAAAAGAGATGGACGAGATGGAGAAGAGGGTAAAACATTATGAGGCTATAGTTGTAACTCCTCAGGTTTGAGTGGAGTATGTATTGGAGTAGATGGAGGAGAAACAATTTTTGGGGATTGTGAAGACTCATCTTCAGACTCCATTTGCTTTTCAGAGATTGGAGAAGTTTTAGACAAAGTGAAGTGCACAATCAGACGAAAAGTAAGAAGGATTTGACGAAAAAGAAAAAGGAATATTTGTAGATTTTTGGAAAAATATAAGAACAAAAATAGAGGATTAAAGTCATTTAATAATGAGGGAAAAGAGGCATTCGGTCCCTGATTGGTCGTGACGCTTCGAGTACCGGGATAGAATGACGTCTGTTCAGAAAAGCTAAAATGACGTGACAGGCCCTAAGCAATCTCTTTAATGTGACAATGCTATGAGAAAAATACTAACCTAATAAGGAACCAGGTCCCTAATGAGCAAATACTTGAATGAGACTCTTCAAGTTCAGATCTTCAACACCTATGAAAATGTCAATTTGTGCAAACCTGCAATGTACATGTAGAAATTTAACTTATTATGAATAATTTCTCAGATACCTGCATAGGATTTCTAATCAAAATTAAGGATAATATCACTGTCATGAAGATTCTGAGTGCTTCTGCTTTATCAACCCCAATCTCAACCTGTTGTGTTCAAACTGATCCCTGCAAAGAGGTTTAGTGAAAATATCTGCAATTTAATCCTCAGTGTTGAAAAATTTCATGCATATATTTCCTTTCTCGTCCTGGTCCCTGAGAAAGTGATGTCGCATATCAATGTTTTTTGTTATTTTGTGTTGGATAGGATTTTTGGCCATGTTTAAAACACTAGTATTATCACACATCAAGGGGATTGTGTCAATTGGTACCCCCAAAGTCCTCAAGTTATTGTTTAATCCACAATAATTGTGAACAACAGGTGGCGGCAGCTACATATTCAGCCTCACCATAGACAGTGCCACTGAAATTTTCTTCTTGGTACCCCAGGAAATCAGTGAAGAGCCTAGAAAATGAACCATTCTAGAAGTGTTTTTACGATCAACCAAGTACCCGGCAAAATTGGCATCAACATATCCCACAAGATCAAAGAAATATCCAGTAGGGTTGTACAAGGCTAAGCATTCAGTACCCTTGAGATATCTAAGTATTCTCTTTGCAGCCTTCAAGTGGGACTCCTTTAGACAAGATTAAAAGCGAGCACACATGCAAATACTAAAGACTATGTCTGGTCTGCAGGCAGTCAGCTACAATAGTGACCCAACAATCCCTCTATACATTGTTGTATTCACCATGGAACCAGGTTCATCTACATCTAACTTAGAGTTGGTCCCCATAGGAGTATCAATTGGCTTTGCATCCATCAGTTGATACCTTTTCAGTAGGTCCCTGATGTACTTTTCTTGACTAATAAAAGTACCATTGGGAGTTTGTTTGATCTGCAATCCAAGAAAGAAGCTAAGCTCACCCATTATACTCATTTCGAACTCACTACTCATCAGGTCCCCAAATTCTTGACAGAGGGAGTTTGTGATTCTACCAAAGATGATATCATCAACATAAACTTGCATAATCAGTAGGTTCTTCCCTCTGGTCATTAGAAATAATGTATTATCAATTTTTCCTCTTTTGTATCTATGACTAAGTAAGAAGCCAGACAGTCTTTCATACCAGGTCCTTGGAGCCTGTTTTAAGCCATATGAAGCCTTGTCAAGCTCCATTATATGATCTGAAAATTCAATATTCTCAAATCCAGGTGGTTGTTTCATAAAGACCTCCTCTTTAAGGTACGCATTTAAAAAGACTCTCTTTACACCATTTGGAACAATTTAAACTCCATGTAAGTAGCAAATGCAATCAGAATTCTGATAGCCTCCATTCTGGCAACTAGAGCAAAAATCTCATCCTAATCAATGCCTTCTTTCTGGTTGAAGCCTTGCACCACCAGTCTGGACTTGTTTCTTGTGATTATACCATTTTCGTCCAACTTATTCCTAAACACCCACCTGGTCCCCTATCACAGTTCTGTCAGAAGGTCTACGAAATGAATGCATACATTGCTTCTCTCAAATTGAAGTGATTCTTCCTGCATAGAGTTTACCCAATCTTCTTTCTTGAGAGCTTCTTTGACATTTTTGGGTTCGATGGAGGAGAGAAATGCAACACAAGACATCAGATTTCTAGTCTTGGACCTGGTTTGGATCCTAGAGTTTAAATGAGAGACTAGATTATTCATAGGATGAGAGGATTGATGTTTCCATTTGGAGGCTTTCATTGCTGACTAACTTTGACTTCTTGTAGCATTAGGATCATCACCATCTTCTCGTTGAGCAGAGTCCAACATTTGATCATGGTCAACATCATCTATCTCAGGATCTCTTGAAGAAGTATCGGGTCCCTCTATGAACTCTCTATCAGCATCACCATTACCAGTCATATCACCATTTAAGGGAACAACAACAGTAGAGGGATCATTGATCAAGTTGTCTTTTTGAAGTTGAAGTATCTCTTCCAGATCTGAGTTATCTCTATCACCAAGATTTTCCATATTGCCCAATTCATCAAAGATGACATGTACACTTTCTTCAACACAGAGGGTCCTTTTGTTGAATACTCTATAGGACTTGTTATTAGTAGAGTATCCAACAAAACACCCTCATCACTTTTTTAATCAAACTTTCCAACATCCTCTTTGTCATTTATGAGCATGAAACATTTATAACCAAAAGCTCTCAGATGACTGATACTAGGTTTTCTTCCAAACAAGAGTTCATATGAGGTCATGTTCTTAAGAGACCTGATTAGACACCTGTTTGTCACATAATAGGCAGTGTTGATAGCCTCAACCCAAAAATTCTTAGCCAATCCAGACTCGATCAACATAGTCCTTCCAATTTCTACCAAGGTTCTATTTTTCTTTTCCACAACTCTATTTTATTGTGGAGTTCTACGATCTGAAAAATTATGGTGGATTCCCTCATCTGCACAAAAATTATCAAGTTTTGAATTTTTGAATTTAGTACCATGATCAGACCTAATCCTTGCAACTCTACTTCCAAATTGAATCTGAACTTGCTTGATGAGAGTGATCAGTAACTCTGCAACTTCATCCTTGGATCTCAAAAACCTCTCCCAGGTATATCTTGAGTAGTCATCAACCACCACCAAAATGTACCTCTTGCTATCACGACTTTGAACCTTGACAGGACCACAAATATCAACATGAATAAGCTCAACAGGTTTGGCGGTACTTACCTCGTTTTTGGATTTGAAGGAGCTCCTTGACTTCTTCCCTTTAGCATATGCTGCACAAACTTTGATATTGCTAAAATTCAACTTTGGCAATCCACGAACCAGGTCCTTGGAAACCAGTTTATTCAGCAAAGATGGACTGATGACCAAGTCTTCTATGCCATAGATCACTTGACTTATCTTGCACCTTGAGACAAGTAAGATTGTCTTCCTTGGTGGTTCTAAGATCAGCCACACACATATTTCTACATCTTTTTGTTGTGGGGATCACTTCCTTAGTCAACACGTTTGTTACAATGCACTTGTCAGATAAGAATTTCACCTCATTCCGTTTGTCACAGATTTGAGAAACACTAAGAAGGTTGTACTTCATACCCTGAACAAAGTACACATCTTCAATTGCTTTCTCAAAACACTTTTCAATCTTGCCTATACCCATGATGTATCTCTTTTTGCCATCACCAAATGAAATATTTCCACCTTTAAATTCTTTAAAGGAGAAGAAGTTTTTAGTCCTTCTAGTCATGTGCTTGGAGCATCCATTATCTATGAATTAGCACAGACTACTTCCTTCTGACTGTTCCTACACAAGTTCATTTGTTAGTTTTGGAAACCCACTTCAGTTTGAGTTCCCCGTAATGAGACAGATGCCTAATTAAAATTTTCTTGATCCAACCAAGCAAGGGTTTGTTACTCTATTTAGACTTGGGACCTGGTCCCTCATCCACACACCTTTTCTTTTAGAGTAATCAGATTGTTGCCTTTTCAGAGTTCCTTTGAGAACTTCACAGCTGCCCTTCAGGTGACTATTTCTACCACAATGTAAACATAACATGTTGTCAGCAACAGAAACATATTTACTATGAGGATTATATAGGGGGTCAATTTTGTTGACATATCCTAGACCCCTCTTTTCATGACCCCTGCTGTTGGACATGTCCCCCAACAACTTTGATGAGGTAGTCCATTTTAAGGACTTGTTCAGGTCCTCTTTGACCTTTAGCAGGTCCTTCTCCATCACGTCATTCTTTTCTAAAGCTAACATCAACTTCAACTCAACCTCTTTTAGTTTTTCTTCTAAAGCAAGTTCATTTTCATTGATTTTACCCTTTAGCTTAGCATCATATTTGGATTCAGTTTTCATCAACTTCAAGAGTTCATTTTTCTCAGCTTCTAGAGCCACAACTTTAATTTTCAAATCAAATACTTGATTTGTTAAAGTAATTTTTTCATCTTGTGAGACATCACCACTATTGTTTAACAAGTCTTTTCCAATAAATAATTCACAAATGAAATCAATGAGAACACATGCAAGCTTTTTCAACTCTTTGGTAGAATAAATATTTAAGTTCTCTTTTAAATCTAGCAGTGTTACCTGTTCCTCTTCTTCTTCTTCATCTGATTGAGCCATGAATACAAATAGATTGTCAAAAATTTCATCATCATATTTCATGGCTAGCATAGATGAGTCCTTAGGTTGTTCTGAATCTTTAGAGTCATTGGAGGATTTGCTTCATGCCCCTAGTGCTTTAATTACAATCCGGTCAGCTATAACCTTTCTTCTGAATTTTTCAAGAACCTGGTCCTTTATTTTGTCTTTCACAGCCTTTGTACCATCTTTTTAGTCACGCTTTTTCATGAGGGCAGTCTCTGACATAGTGTCTTGGCTTCTCATCCATGACATAGCTCTGTTATACCTTGAGATCTATCAGCATTTTCTTTCTTTGTGAAGCCATGATGTTTCCTAATAATCTTCTTGAACCTTTTGGTGAGATAAGCCATATCTACACCATCAATATCTTCATCACTATGAGTTGTTTTCAAGGCCAGAGTCTTTTCCTTCTTTCCTTCTTTTTTGACAGTATCATGTTGCTTGTTTATCTCATGCGTCTGAAGAATGCCAATGAGCACATGCATAGTCAGAGTCTTCAGATTTTTGGACTCTGTTATGACATCAACTTTACTTTCCCAGGATTTTGGAAACACCCTAAGAATATTTCTCACTTGTTTGCTTTGACTAACAGGTTCACCCAAGCACTTCAACTCGTTGGTTATAGCTGAGAACCTAGTCTCCATATCATGTATGGATTCACCTTCCAGCATTAAGAAATCTTCATATTGAGAGGTAAGTATGTCCACCTTAGACTCAATCACCTGCTCAATACCTTCATGAGAATTCTTAAGGCAATCCCATATCTCTTTTGCCAATTCACAGGCTGAGATTCTATTATACTCCTCAGCCCCAATCCCATACACAATCAGTTTTTTAGCCTTATAATTCTTCTTAATCTTCTTCCTATCAACCTTTGAATATTGTTTTCTGGTCTTAGGAACTAGTTTGATAGTCTGCCCTTCCTTGACTTCGACAGTAGGAATATATAATCCATCAAGAACGATGTCTCGCAGCTCACTATCCTCAACTATAAGAAAGTCGTGCATACAACTTTTCCACCATCCGTAAAACTTGCCATTGAATCTTGGAGGCCTGGTGGATGATTGTCCTTCTAGATTTAGTGAAGTAGCCATATTTTCTGGAAAAACTTTAGGTGTGAACCGTATAGAGATCCCTGCTCTGATACCACTTGTAGAGTAAATATGTGTTTAACACAGTATGGGATCAGGTCCCTTAAAGCAATATAAACAGAAATTAAAAGAAGACAATCAACAGGAAACGAAACACCAGAATTTAACGTGGAAAAAATCCTTACTCAAGGAAGGAACAACCACGACCTGTCCAACAGGATTTTTCGAAACCCAAAATCCACTAATGAGTGAGCAAAGTAGGCAAATACAACATACACAGTTTATTTGACTCACCCTCTCAGCATTTTCTCTTGAAACCCAGTTACAAGCAATGAGTAACAACATCCACAATCTAGTTTACACTCTCACCCCCTAGATGAAGTTAGACTAATACACCATACCACCTCTCGACACACACTAGCCAATGAAGTTTACAACACTCAAACTAGAATAAAAATAATGATCAACGTTCCTTTATAGACTAAGAGTGATCTTACAATTTACAACACAATACAGCTACATACATAGAATGAAACTATAGTCATCTTCTATCAAGTCCCTCGAACGCAATAGTTGTATCTTCACACAAGGAGCCAAGAGAGAGCTTTTGGAGCAAAAAGTATATTCAGTTGTGTAATATTTCCAAAAGTTCTGTTTGTTCCTTGGACAAGCTCTTTTTATACGGTACGGGAGATATCAGACGGACCGCTGGTCCTTCAGTACAATGAGAATGACATTTCACCAATCAAGACATCTTTAACAACTGTAACCCACACACACACTATGAACTTCAATCTGATCGACGACCTGATCCTTGAGTCAGTTTGTTAATCATCAAAACATTCACTTAACGTCACTTAACAAAAATAGAAAAACAAATTACTTTAAAATTTAACTTTTATCTTTGAAGAAATTATTTATAGCTACACATACGATCAAAATAGTGTGTTAGATCACTACTTTCAAAAGTCTTTCTTTATCTCTTAAACTATGTGCCAAATTAAACGGTGCCACATAAATTGAGACAGAACAAGTAACACATTATCAACACAAAGTTTTGTCATCTCGAGTAAATAGTTTTGTCATCTCGAGTAAATAGTTTTGTCATCTCGAGTAAATACTTTGAAAGTAACGAAGAAAATAGGAAAGTTTCTCAATTTTTCTCTAGATCAATGATCAATCAAATATTTGTATGATTGGTAGTAAACAAGTTTATTCATGTTCAAAGATGGAAAAAAAACTTTTTTACGTGTTGAGGAATAATAGCAAATATTATAATAATTTTTGATAACTCGCAATTGATTGGAGGCTTAAAAAAAGCTACTATATTTCTATGAAAAGGACGAAACTTGTTATAAAAGATGTATTGCTATCTTCTAAATCCTTAAAAAATTTGTTAAGTATCAAAGATATTCGCCAAAATGGATATCATGTTAAGATATAAAATAAAATGAGTATTGAATATATTGATATATTTAGAATATCTCCGACCACAGGGGCGGATCTACGTGGAGCGTGCCAGGTGCTCGAGCACCCATTGACTCCGAAAATATTTTTTGTATTTATATAGAAAATATAAAAATATTGTATAAATATAAGAATAAGCATCCAGTGAACAAGATGTTTTGTGGGTGCTTTAGTTTTGACTGCGTTTCTAAAGCATGTGCGAGCTGCCAGACGAGGGTTCGAACCCCACTGGCAACACTATTTTTTTTAAATCTTAAAACTTAAAATATACCTGCCAGATGCGGGATCGAATTCCACTGCAACACCAAATTTTTTTCCCCTTAAAATGCATGTTTTTACTTATTTTTCCATTAATCTTTTTCCTTATTAACAAGTTCCAACTTACTTTTCCTATTCCTAATAAAATATGTTGATTTTAAAGGTTTTTTAAAGTTTTTTTTTCCTTTTGACTATTTTTATGTCCTTCAACTTTTTTTAACAACTTTACTGTTCCACTTCTAATAAGACCTTTTGTTCTCTTTTTTTAAATCCAAAGAATTACTATTTCACTTTGCCCTCTTTTTTGAACCCTGAACGATCTCTCTTCTTTTTCTTCCAAAAAAAATAATTAAAATTCTTCTTCTTGTTTCAAAGAACGTGATCAAGATCAACCATCAAGTTTATTCTTCACAAAATCAAAATACAAAAGTAAGGTAAGAAGATTTGGTGTTTTGATTAAAATTAGGTAT
>JBCEWC010004202.1:0-27925 GCA_038996855.1 Solanum aculeatissimum | reverse complement strand
AACACACAAGCCCTTAACATGTCCTCCAAGGTTTGAATTGTTCTTTCGGCTTGCCCATCGGTTTGAGGATGAAATGCAGTGCTCAACTTGATCTTAGTACCAACTCCCTTTTGAAAAGACTTCCAAAAATGAGAAGTGAATTGAGTACCACGATTCGATATAATAGACCTTGGCACACCATGCAATCTCACCAACTCTCGAATATACACCTTAGCATACTCCTCAACACTATAGGTAGTCTTAATCGATAAGAAGTGAGCCAACTTGGTCATCCCATCAACTACAACCCATATAGAATCGTATTGTCTCCGAGTACGAGGTAACCCAACCACAAAATCCATGTTCACATCTTCCCACTTCTAAGTAGGAATTTTAATATCTTGTGTCAAACCGCTAGGCCTTTGATGTTCCACTTTTACTTGTTGGAAATTAGGACATTCCAACACGAACTTGGCTATGTCCTTTTTCATACCATGCCACCAATACAACTCTCTCAAGTCTCAGTGCATTTTGGTAGATCCCGGGTGAATAGAATATTAAGAATAATGAGCCTCTTTCATGATCATCTCCTTCAAACCATCAACATCCGGAACACACAAATGGTCTTAGTACCGTAGCACACTATCTCCCCTTTGGGAGAAAACCTCAATCTATACATCGGCAACCAACTTCTTCAACTCTACCAAGGAAGGATCTAGGTCTATTTTCGCCTTAACATCAACTACCAAGGAAGACTCGATCCACCTTGAACAAGAATTTCGCCATTGTCAGATTCAACCAATCTCACACCCTACCTAGTCAAATGGTGCACATCTTTCACTATCTCCTTTTTCCCCTCTTCCATATGAGTCACACTTCCCATAGAGAGTCTACTAATAGCATCCGCCATAATATTAGCTTTGTCGGGGTGATAAAGAACAATCATATCATAATCCTTTCGGATTTCCAACCATCTCCTTTGGCACAAATTAAGGTATCTTTTTGTGAACACATATTGCAAACTCTTGTGATTGGTGAAGACATCCACATGAACCCCATACAAATAATGTCACCAAATTTTTAAAGCAAACACCACTGCCGCCAACTCAAGATCACGGGTTGGATAATTTTGTTCATGCACCTTCAATTGTCGGGACGCATAATCTATCACCTTACCATGTTGCATAAGCACACAACCCAAACTAATAAGCGACACATCACAATATACCACAAACCCATCTAACCCATTTGGAAAAGTCAAGATCGGAGCCGATGTAAGTCGGTTCTTCAAAGTTTGAAAACACTTCTCACATTCATTTGACCACACAAACTTGGCCTTCTTTTGAGTCAACTTGGTCAACAGAGACGCTATAGAGGAAAACCCTTCAACAAACCTTTTATAATAACCGACTAAACCAAGGAAGCTTCGAATATCTGAAGGAATCAACGGTCTAGGCCAATCCTTCACCGCTTTGGTTTTCTGAGAATCAACCTTAATGCCATCACCTGATACCACATGACCAAGGAAAGAAACTTCTCCTAACCAAAACTCACACTTTCTAAACTTGGCACACAATTGCTTTTCCCTCAACGTTTGAAGTACCAATCTCAAGTGACCCATATGCTTTTGCTCAATGAAGACTACCACAAAATTATCAAGGAACGACTTGAACACCCGACTCATAAGATCCATAAACACCGCCGGAGCATTGGTCAACCCAAATGACATCACCACAAACTCAAAGTAACCATAATGAGTCCAAATATTTATCTTTGGAATGTCACACTCCCTCACCTTGAATTGGTGATAACCTGAACGAAGGTCTATTTTTGAAAAGTGAGTAGCTCCTTGAGGTTGGTCGAACAAATCATAAATTCTAGGAAACGGGTACCTATTCTTAACGGTCACCTTATTCAATTGCCGATAATCCATACACATTCGGAGCGACCCATCCTTCTTTATCACAAAGAACATGGGAGCACCCCAAGGCGAGATACTCGACCTAATATAACACTTTTCTAGCAAATCCTTCAATTAATCTTTCAACTTCTTTAATTCTGTCGGGGCCGTACGATAAGGAGGAATAGAAATAGGTTGAGTATTCGGGAGGAGATCTATGCCAAAATCTATCTCTCTATCAGGAGCAATGCCGGATAAGTCTTCGGGAAACTCATTAACCACCAAAACCAATTCAAGCTTAGGTAACTCACCCTCCACATCTCTAACCCGCACAATAGGATAAATGCACCCATTACAAATCATCTTCCGAGCTTTGAGGTAGGAAATAAACCGACCCTTAACCACGGAATCACCACCCTTCCACTCCAACATGAGTTCATTAGGAACTTGAAATTTAACCTGCCTAGTCCTACAATCTACCGAGACATACGATGTATGCAACTAATCCATCCCAAGGATAACATCAAAATCATACATCTCAAGTTCTACTAGGTCACCGGGGAACACTTTATGTGACATAGAGATGGGACAACCCCGATATACTTTTTGGGCAAAAATTGACTCACCCACGAGAGTATACACCGAATAAGGTTCCCTTAGAGTTTCACTACTCAAACCAAATTTAACAGCCAACAGAGGAGTCACAAAAGATCAAGTAAAGCATAAGCATCAAAATGAAAGATTTTTAACATACCAATCACGACGTCCAGAGCTTTCTCCACCTCTTGTCGGGCATGGAGTGCATAAAAATGGTTGTTCCTAGGAGCACCACCAACTGGAGCTTTCGGTTGTCCTTGATCACCAGGAGTCTCTTGATCATTCTTTACATTCTTTGGGAAATTAGAGATCTTATGGTCAAAACTACCACACCCATAGCAAGCACCCATATCTCTCCTACATTCACCCATGTGGCTACCACCACATTGGCCACAACGAGAAACCCAGGGACCACCCCCAACTTGTGCCTTAGGAGGAGGCACCCTTGGATTAGCAACTCTCATATTTGAACCTTAACCTTGTTGAAATCGGCCAAATCCACCACCACTCTTGCCATTGGAGAACCCACGATCAAGTTGGGCCCTCTTAGCTTCATTCACTCTCCTTTCCTTAAGCTTTTCACCCTCAATTTTCTCGGCATAGGCCATGAGCCTTGAAATGTCCATTTCTCGGATAAGCATAGTCGTACGACACTCTTTCACAACTAAATCAGAGACACCAGAGATGAACTTGTGCATTCTCGCACGGGGGTCGGATACATGTATTAGATCATACTTAGAGAGTTTAGTAAATTTGAGAGCACGATCCCTCACAGTAATTCCACCTTGTCGGAGATTGATGAACTCAGTCATTTTAGCCTCTCTAAGCTCTAGAGGAATAAATCAGTCAAGGAAGGCCATTTTGAACTCTTCCCACCCAACCTTGACATCAATAATTCATTCAATCAACCATTGGTTATACCACACTTGGGCCACATCCTTCAATTAATATGCGACCAACTCGACTTTCTCTTCTGAACTCACCCCCATGATAATCAATACCTTAGTTAGTTCATCAATGAACTCTTGAGCATCTTCATCCACCTTCGAACCATAGAACTCTGAAGGGTTTATCAGGGTGAAATCCCTCACCCTAGAAGTCGGAGTACAAAAATTCACAAGATTAGCTGGCCAGGCTTGGTTAGCCACTGCTTGGGTAAACATCAACACCATATTCCTGAACTCTCTATGAGACACTTGTTCCTCTACCAGTGCCCGAGGGGCTTGTTCCTCAAATTCTGGAGCTTAACGGGGGAAGGAAGCTCTTCTGGGAGACATGTTCTGAAAGAGCGACAAGAGCACCAAGAGTTTAGGGAATTCTCATAAACAGTACAAGGCACGACACAAGAGGCAATGAAGTGACAAGTTCCTAAATGGGTATGGCACGCATCACACCCATGAACAAGACTCTAATTGACGCGACATGTTGGAATCTGAGTATCATTTACAAACATAGGGATCTGATACCATCTTTGTCATGACTCGAAAGTAGGGCCTAGATGTGACATGGCACAGGAGAACCCAAAAGTCCTCGATCAAGCGATCATAGCATCATTATTCACATCATTGGTTTAGAAGCACGGAAGAGTAAACACATAACACATAGTTCTAGGGGAAATGGGGCTTTGGACTCAAGTTATGGGAATATTGCCAGGAATGGGATGAGCATGGATCACATAGCAGATAACAAGTATTTCTAAGAAACAGATAAGTAGGATTCAAACTATGAGGACATATCGGGTTAGAGGACTTTCTACATAAGCACATTCCCAACATTCACAAGCCCATAAGCATCATCATAAGCATAAGAAACCATCATTCTCATAACAAATCCCAATAGTCATAATATCCTATTAAAGCATAATACAAAGTACAAGAGTTTAGTGTGTCCAACATAGCCTCTACATAAGAAAGAGTGGGGCCTTGACAATGTTTGGGGCTCACCCTTATTACATGAAACAAGAAAGTAAATAAATACAAGGAAGATAGAAGGTGGCTATTGCCCTTGAAAAAAAGGGCTCACCACAAGCTAGTAACTTCAAAGATGTCACTCGTCATCGGCTGGAAGATAGAAGTCATCACCGGTCCCTAAATGGTTAGAATATGTAGATGAAAGTATGGGTTAGCACAAAATATGTAATAAGTATGCAGGCATGCAAAACATATGACAATATAGTATGACCAACCAAGATGACAAGGGGACAAGCGATATGAAAAGAATGCACATAGCCAAGGGGAATATATTATAACAATATGTTATGCCATGATGCATGAAATGCAACCTAAGATCATATCATAGCGAGGATGTGATCTCAACCGATACTGGAGGAGAACCGAGTGAGCTACTACTTGGATCTGAACTAATTTCCAGGTAGGTCCCTAATCACCCTTCAACAAGGGGAAACAAACAAGTCATCCCGTCTAGGGAGAAATCCCATGTTGACACATAGTTTGACGGAAAGGAGTATTGACCCTTAGAGCTAGTCCACCTCGACTCCTATCCCTCGGTACTAAGCCTCATCCCACAGGAATACATATGTATATATATATATATATATATCCATGCAAGCTTTTCAAAATGGAGAGCTGACATTCTTTTCGAAACCATGCGTCATTTGACAAAACCAAATCATGATCAATTCCATATCCATATTTAGGCTAAAAGCCAATAAGAATTTCCATAATCATTCCATATCAATGCAATAAGAGTAGCTCATCTACATAGCTTAACATATCAAGCCTTCAAAACATATCAAAGTGGTGCAAGCACCCAAAATGCTCAAAGAGCCATTACAAGAGACTATGTGATCACAAGCCTTAACATATCATATCATAACAAGAGGATCATGCCCTTAACAAGAGTTTCATCATAACCACTCTTCAATGCATATGCCATGAATGAGAAATCAAGTGCATGGGTAATGGAGATTAAAACCTTAAACCATAATTCAATAGGTAATTCAACACAATTCATGATAAAATCCCAATTATAAATATAATACAGTTTAGCCATGCATATTAAACCATTAAAGGGACATGCACATTAATCCTTCAAGAATTTCCATGCATTTCATAAAATTCAAAATTAAATCATCTAATTTCTATAGCCCACAACTCAATGCAATGAAATACGTCAAGAATTAAAGAACCCATAACTAAAGAAAGCTTAAATTCATAAATTAAAGAGAGGGTTCTTGGGTCTTCATGGATGAAAGGAAATCCACAAATCAAACCCACATACCCTGAGTTTAATCAAGAGAATTGAATGGAATTGCAATAAAGATGAATTTCCCCAAATTTCTTCAAGCTTTCATCAATGGAGGTGTAGAGGATTGAGAAAATTTTAGAATGAATTAAGGATCCTTAGAATGAATGAAAAGGGATTAGAGTTTGATTTAGGGAAGTTAGCATACCTTAGAAAGCCTAAAAGGGGCATAGGATCTAATTAAATTATGAATTAACCATTAATGAAATGGACTGGATCACTAAAGACAGTGTCTCACGGAAAGCCTACAGTGCCCATCCAGAGGCTCACGCACTGTGAGCTTATCCGTGAGACCTCACTTGGTCTCGACTTCGGCTTGAACTCTCGAGGAACTTTCTGGATCACTTCACGAGGGACCTCACGGACTGTGTATCTGCACATGGATTGTTTACTGATCCGTGGAGCATCACTTGGTCCGGAGTACAACCCTGAACCTTGGCCTACATTCTGGATCACTTCACGGGACCCCTTACGGGCCGTGAAGGGTCTCACGGACCGTGAGGTGGTCCGTGGGACCATACTTGTTCCATGGCTTGGGCCCCAGCCTCCAAGAGCACACTGGACCAACCCACGAGCACCCCCACAGACCGTGGACCACCAAATGGTCCATGGTCCCACCATTAGACTCTATTTCGGAACCCTTTTCCAACATACTTCCAATTACAGGCAGTCTCACTACAAGGGCCATAACTTTCACACCCAAACTCTGAATTGAGTTAAACCAGTTGCGTTGCGAAGATAACTCAAAGAGCTTAGATTTGATATATAATAGCCCACCCAGTTAATACTGTATCAAAATATATGACTTCTCAAAGTCCACTTCCCAACCGGCCTCACAACTTCATCAAACGGTCCTTTTTTAATCCGACCACTTAAATACAACCCATGGCTACCAAAATTCAACCACGACCAGTTTAACACAAACCTTGACCAACAATTATGAATTTTGAAAAATTTTGAGTCATTACAAAGGAGACCCACAAATGAAACTCAGATACCTTGGTAAGCTTTAGGAAGAAGAGATTTTATTGTTGGTGAAAGAATCCATTGAAACCTTAGCCTCGTTAGCTTGTTCTTTTTCTCTTGGGAGTGTTTCTTGGCCTTAGGAAATTTTAGAATTGGAGAATGAGAGAAGGGATGGGGGTCCTAGGGATTTAAGGTCTGATTTAGGCCTCAAATACCACCCAAAATGACATAGATTAGGATTAGAATTGGCACAAATGATAATATTTCCCATCATTAAAACTATTGGATCCCATTCATGAGACCCCGATTACGGACTATGGTTTGAACCACGGACTGTAGTCCTAGTCGTCTTGTTTTCCTTTTCCAATGTTCAAAAACTTTTGAACATCCCCATACCAAGAACCACCAATCACAAGTCGTCCTTTGACTTATGCCTTGTGGTTGGACTCGTAGAGTACTTCCACACTTAGCCAAATTTCAACTCCTCTGGGCCCCTTTTTATGAAGACAAATTACGGGACATAGGACGGTCTATGATTTATCCTACTAATTATAGACCATCTTCTAGAAACTCCATATTTCCTTCATGTCTTGTACCCTCACCTACGATCCTTCCTATGGGTCGTGCATTGACCTACAGACCATTAGTGGCTTCGTGGGTTACCCCACACTTGGAAGCGTTTTCTATTTCATGAAGTTCATATTCACGGGCCAAACCTATGGTTCGTGGTTCCATCCATGGGTCGTCGTCTTGACCTTATAATTTGACCTTAGCCACTTTTTAGTCCAACGTTTCTACTCTCCTAGGCTTCTAAACTGAGGATTGTTATAATATCTCCCCCTTGGGAACATTCATTCATAAATATACTAAAAGGCAGACTCTAAAGAGTTAATCATCAGCTAACAACCCAGTATGCTTGCAAAATGTAACTTAAACATCATTTCATGAAATTTTTAAAATCTACACTTAACATATGTCTAAAAATAATTTATAAACATAGAAATACGCATAATCCAAAAACTACAATGTAAGGAATTAAAGATTTTAGGCAAGAATGATTTAATATCTTAGGCTTGAGTAGGGTGGAATAGATACGGGTAACGCTCTATCATGTCCCTTCCGCTTCCCATGTGGCATCCTTCACTTGATAATTTCTCCAAAGCACCTTGACGGATGCAACTTCCTTGTTCCTTAGCCTTTTCACTTGCCAATCTATAATCTCAAACGGTACTTCTTCATAGTCAAATCCTCTTCAATGTTCATATCTTGCAAGGGAACTATGGAG
This sequence comes from Solanum aculeatissimum, assembly GCA_038996855.1. NCBI lineage: Eukaryota > Viridiplantae > Streptophyta > Magnoliopsida > Solanales > Solanaceae > Solanum > Solanum aculeatissimum. Next base: position 19,934 of record JBCEWC010004202.1, on the reverse strand, counting down.
CTTGGATCACCTGTGAACTTTCTCAACATCGACACATAAAAAATCGAATGGATCAAATACATCTCATTTGGTAGGTCCAACTCATATTCCACCTTTCCCACTCTTCTCACCACTTTATAAGGCCCTATATACCTAGGTCTTAGCTTTCCCTTTTTACAAAAATGAATCACACCCATCATAGGAGACACTTTCAAATATACCAAATCACTAATTTGGAACTCAATATCTCTCCTCCTAACATTGGAGTAGGACTTTTGCCGACTTTGAGTCGTTTGAAAATTTTCCCTTATAAGTTTAATTTTCTCCATAGCATTCATGACTAAATCTGGTCCTATTAAGGCAGTCCCACCAACTTCAAACCACTCATTAGGTGATCTACACCGTCTACCATACAATGCCTCAAATGGTGTCATCTCAATACTTGCATGGAAGCTATTATTGTAGGCAAACTTAATAAGAGGCAAATAATAATCCCAACTTCCCTTGAACTCCAACAGACAAGCTCTTAACGTGTCTTTCAATGTCCGAATAGTCCTCTCGGCTTACCCATTGGTTTGGGGATGAAAAATGGTACTTAAAACTTTACCTTAGTACCAAATCTTCTTTGGAAAGACTTAAAAAAATGTGAGGTGAATTGGACACGATGATCTGATATGATGGACAATGGAACTCCATGCAACCTCACCAACTCTCAGATGTACAGGTGAGCATAGTCCTTGGCACTGAGTGTCATTTTAACCGGTAGAAAGTAAGCCAACTTTTTCATACAATCTATTATCACCCATATGGATTCAAGTGATTTTGAGTCCTTGGCAATCCCACTACAAAGTCCATGTTGACTTCTTCCCACTTCCAAGTAGGAATGTCAATGTATTGTGCTAGGCCACCCGACCTTTGATGTTCAACCTTGACTTGTTGGAAATTAGCACACTCAGATACAAATTAGCCAATGTCCCTCTTCATTTCATTCAACCAATAGATCTCCCTCAAGTTTCTATAAACTTTGTAGTACCCGGGTGAATAGAGTAGGAAGATTTGTGAGCTCCTTGCATTATCAACTTCTTCAACTCACTATTATTTGGCACACACAACCTCCTTTGATATTACAGTACACCATATCTCCCTTATGAGAAAACCTATATCTTTTATTCCTTCACTAAGGCTTTCAATTAAACTAAGGCAGGATAAAGATATTGCTAGAATTTAACCTCTTCAATCAAGAAGGACCCAGACCCATGAAGCACCATCACATCACCGCTTTCAAATTCGTTCAACTTTACTCCCAATCTAGCCAACCTATGGACTTCTTTGGCCAACTCCCTTTTCCCCTCATCTTTTAAGTGAGACACACTACCCATGGAGACTCTACTAAGGGTGTCGACTACCAAATTGGCTCTGCCCGATGATACTTCACACTCATGTCTTAATCTTTGAGTATCTCTAACTACCTTCATTTCCTCAAGTTGAGATCCATTTGGGTGTATACATATTGAAGGATCTTAGGGTAGTTAAAGACATCCACATGATAAAAGTAAAGTCGCTAAATCTTCAAGGTAAACACTACTGTTTCAAGCTCAAGATTATAATTCGAGTAGTTCTTCTCATGTACTTTAAATTGCCTTGAGGCATAGACAATCACCTTACCATATTGCATTAGCACACACCCAAACCCAATCTTTGATGCATCACAATAAACAATAAACCTATCATTTCCTTATGATTATGTCAAGATTAGAGCTGAAGTTAGTCGATCCTTTAAAGGTTGAAAGATTTTCTCACACTCATCTGTCCACACAAACTTTGTCTTCTTTTGAGTCAACTTGGTGAGTGGGGATGATGTGGAGGAGAAATCTTTCACAAACCTTCAATAGTATCCGGCTAGGCCCAAGAAACTCCTTATGTTCGTAGGAGTCAATGGCCTTGGTGAATTCCTCACTGCTTTGGTCTTCTTAGGATTAACTTTAATACCATCACTGGATACCACATGCCCAAGGAAGGCAACCTCACTTAGAAAAAACTCACACTTATTAAATTTTGCATAAAGCCTTTGCTCCTTTAGGGTTTGCAATACCACCCTCAAGTGTCCCATGTGTTCTTCCTCACTTAGAGAGTAAATTAAGATGTCATCATTGAACACCACTACAAACATGTCAAGGTAGGGCTTGAAAACCCTATTTACAAGGTCCATGAACATAGTCTGTGCAGTGGTGAGACTGAAAGACATCACTACAAATTCAAAGTGACCATACCTACTCCAAAATGCCATCATAGGAATGCCACTCTCCCTCACCCTCAATTGGTGGTACCTGGATCTCAAGTCAATCTTGGAGAAGTGTGTAGCTGCTTGCAATTGATCAAACAAGTCATCTATCCTTGAGAGTGGGTATTTGTTCTTGATAGTGACCTTGTTGATTAGCGCTAGTCTATGTACATACTGAGTGACCCGTCCTTCTTCCTCACAAACAAAATTGAAGCACCCCATAGAGACCTATTAGGCCTAATGAAACTCTTCTCCAACAAATCCTTTAATTAATCCTTTAGTTCCTTTAACTCTATGGAAGCCATTCTATATGGAGGGATTGAGATAGGTTGAGTGACGGGTAGGAGATCTATGATGAAGTCTATTTCCATTTTGGGAGGAACACCCAATAACTCATCTGGAAAGACATCGGGGAACTCATTCACAATGGAGACCAACTCAAGGGAAGGAACTTTGGAAGTGACATCTTTGACCCTTACTAAATGATATATGCAGCCTTTAGAGATCATTTTCCGAGCTTTTAAGAAGGAAACAAATCGACCTCCACATGATGAGTTACTACCCTCCCACTTAAGAATAGCCTCGTTTAGGATTTGAAACTTGACTCTATAAGTTCTACAATAAATGGAGACATAGGAAGCAGCAACCAATCCATCCCAAGTATTACATCAAAAGAAACCATGTAAAGCTCTACTAGATCACAAGGGACCACTTTATACAAAATAGAAATGGGATCATTTCTATAGACTCTTTGGGCAACAACAGACTCTCCTATGGGGGTACTTACTTCATAGGGCTCATGAAAGACTCTGAGACATGCATGAATCAATTAGCAAGAAAAGGGGTTACAAATGACAAATTAGCTTTCGGGTCTAACAAGGCATATGCATCCAAATTGAACACTTTCAACATATCAATGACAATATCCAGAGCCTCTTCAACCACTTGACGACCATCGAGAGCATAAAAATAGTTGGTCCTCAGGGCACCTTGGACATGCCCACCTTGGCCTTGGGGATTTCCATCGCCACTTCTATAATCCTTGGCATGATGTCCGAGCTTCTCTCACTTGAAACACGCATTCGATTCGGCCAAGCATTATCCCTTGTGGAGCCTTCCACACTTGGGGAAATTTGGTTTTTGTGGCTTAAGAACTACCCCCTTATCTTTAGTGGACCGGGGAGGAGTGTTGGTATACCCTTTTTCACCTTGCTTTTGGTCACTGTGGCACTTGTGACCTTCACTCTTTTGGTAGGAATATCTCCTACTATCGACCCGAGCCCTCTTGGACTCCCTTGCTTTTTCCCTTGGCTTCTCCTTCTTTATTTGTTCCACAAAGATCATCAACTGGGAGATATCCATCTCCTTCACTATTATAGTAGTCTTGCACTCTTTGAACACCAAAATAATACCCCAGAGATAAATTTTCTCATACAGGCACTCATATCTGCAACCATGAAGGGAGCATACTTGGAGAGCTTAATAAACTTGAGGGCATACTCTTTCACACTCAACTTCCCTTGATTGAGGTTGATGAATTCTTTGGCCTCTCTCAACTCAATAAAAAAGAACTGATCCAAAAAGACATACTTAAACTCTTACCATCCAATTAGGCCCGCTCCTTGACCTCTGTCATCCACCTATTGCTAGTTATATATTTTTGCTACTCCCTGAGTTGGTAAACCACTAACTTAATTTTTTCCTCGGATGGAATATTCACGACCACTACTATTTGGTAGGATTCATTAATATAATCAGTGGGGGTCCTCTTTCGTCCTAGAACCATGGAAATTCGAAAAGTTTATCCTCATCATAAAGTCTCTAACTCGAGTGAGTAGAGTAGGCACTTAGAGAGGAATGTGATCTCCCTATTAGCTTGATTGGCTAATGGTTGGGAACCCATAGTGAATGTAACTCAAAACTCTGCGTGAGACACCCCATCATCTTGTTGAAACAAAGGGGCTTATTGCTCAAGAGTGCCTCTTTGGTGTGGAGCTTTTCTTGGAGGCATGATAAAGAAATAATCAAAGAGACCATCATTATTTATAGGAAAATCTTAGTCAACTCTAAAGGCATGACATAAATCAAGAAAGAATGGAAGACTTTCCTAAACCGTCTCATAACCTCTCACTCAAGATAGTGGTACGCTTCACAACTTTGAATTAAACTCTACTCGATGTGGTATGCATGGACATCCGAGGAACATTTTAAACCTCACGCTTTGATACCAAGTTTGTAATGACCTGACCTAGGGCCTAGTCGTCACACGAGGAATAAGATACCCTAAGGCACCTCATCCAAGCCATTTTTAATATGTCAAGCATTCATAGTCATAAAACTTATACATTTGCAGAAATAAAAGGGAAAGAGTTTGTGGGCAAGATATGACAATGAAGCAACATTAAAAAGAAACATCATACATATTTTTCCATAAAGAGCATACGAAATAACCCAGAGAAGGACAGAACTAGTGTCGGTTAGGTTTCCATCAAATAGAAACGACGCCAAACATAAACAACATAGAATGTAAAATCCTCAAAAGGCCAACATATACATCATTGTCTGAAATACAAAGCAAGAATGAAAATGGTAGAGACCCAAACTAAGGGCTCACTACAAAAGTACTAGTCTCGAATGCTTGAAAATTAGCCACGAGTTGGTGGAGAAGCACCTGTCCCTACATGGTTAAATCATACAAACAAAATATGTGTTAGTACTTTTGGAATGTACTAAGTATGTGAGATATAAATGCAAACATGAAATTTTAATGCCATCATTCATTGGTAAAGAATCTCATGCATGGAACAATAAATAGGACTTTTATATGAGCTTAAGAATGCACAAGGAATGTTGTAACAAGATGAGTAAGAGTCATGCACATAAAGAAACACATGTGATGGAATCATATCATAGAATCGTAAACTTGACCATAACCGACATACAAGACTATGTAAGCTACTACAAGGAATCAAACATAAACCCCTATGTTAGAACGAGGAGACCACTTACTGGGTGGAACTCCATCATTTCACATGCATTTTTATATAATAAAATGGCCTATGTGGATCCACTAGCCTAGCCTATAAGGGCACTTATGGTGGCACATAGTTAATGAGATAAAAGGTTGCTACTAAGGTTCCCTTATTGAACCCCACCTTAATGTCACATTCGGTGCTAAGTCATCCTACATAATCTTTAAAATATGAGCTTAGTATTTTATGACACTTAGAATCATAAGTAGAAATCTTAAGAGTAGCTCAAACTTAAGGAACCACCAAGTAAGTATTTGATCACGCCCAAATTACACCTTCCAATTAAGATATAAATGGTTGCTATTCAAATATAAAACCTAACAATGGTTAGGGTCGATCCTATGAAGAATATGGTCTAGTCTTGGAATAATTAAAGCAACTAAGATAAATTAATCGACTTACTTCCAAAAATGGGGGTTTTGATGTAAAACAATGATTTAACCTAAATTAAGATCTAACAGTTAATGCAAGTGTTGGTAATTCAGTGAGAGACATAACTAGGGTATTGTGTTCCCCACGAACCCCTAACGCAGTATAACTTAATAATTATAACCTTTTCTAGTGTGTAGCATGCAAAACTAATAAGTTGTGTTCACCTAACTCTTCGGTCCGGCAAGTAAGAATAAGGTGAGTTTTAACGTTTGCAATCGTTAAAAAACAATCAAAGCGAAGAGATAAATAATACATGCATGCACACCTTCCAAGGATTACAAATTATTTGGTTCTTTACTTTGTTAGTTCTTCATGGTTCTCACAACCCTAGTTGTGGATATAACTATTCATGTTTGTTGTAGATGAAAGAATCATGTTATGAATTTGCATAATTAAACAATTTCAACAAAGAATTAACGAACAAAAAATCCAAAATCTTCACGTAAATCACAATATTATATCCCAAAGATAAGATAAAAAGTTGTCGACACAAAAAACATGCTCAAACAATGTAATAATATGAAGTCTAGAGTTTTGTACATCTAAAAAGACCTAAAAACCCTATTTATAATAAAAGAAATCCAAATCCTAAATAGATTTGGAAAACTAGAATCGAGGCCTTCCACGAACAGAGTTATGGGCCATAGAAGCATTTATGGCCCATGGACTGACTTTGTAAGTTGCATCCTCAAAATCTGCCTTCATTGCACGACTTGCCTCTTATAGACCATAGAATGACTTACGAACCGTAAGTGCCTTTGTTCTGTTAACTTTCAACAATTATGCTTATTCTTTAGGACTCAAAGCGCGAATTGATGTACGGGTTGTCAAACGAACGATGATCCATCTTGGTAACACGTAGTTTCAACTTCAGAAAACTTGCCCTTCACTGGATTAGAACTATGAAACTCCATCTAAGGCTCATGGACTGAACCATGAATCATAGATGGTCTTATAAAACCTCAAAAAGCTACTACTTGTCCAAACCAACACTAAAACTCCACGACTAATGTAATCCATAAAATCAACATAAAAACACATCAAACCTACTAACATCGCTTAGAGAACACACAAAATTCTAAGTTTAAAGCATTAAAAGTGTCGTATTTTGGCGGCATATCACCACCCTCAACTTATAATTGTTAATTTTCCTCAAGCGACAGACTCAATCTAACATAACTAGTACAGCAGACACATAGACCTCAATGTCATGGAATACAACATATCTAAGTCAATCACAAATACCCAGTTAAACTATTAGTGCATATACAAGTCATTCATCAAGCAAACACATGCAGATCAATACATGATAGAGTAACTATGATGGGTAGGGCAATGTACATAAGCAACAATCACTGAGATAGTTCACAATTTACAATCTTATTTAAGTGCCCTCACAAAAAGAAGTCTCATTTCTTACTTAAACTGATATACTCTAATTCAATACTAGGGACTGACAAATACACTCACACTCATAATTGGTATTCAAACACTCTGTACAACACCATAGGCTTGCCCCTATATTCATGTCCATGACATTCAACTAGTTGAACTAGGATCACTATAGGACTTTCTTAGCTTGTAACGTAAGCTCGAGGGGCTTGATGATATTTTTTTAACATTATGACTAATAGTCCTCATTGACACTGCGTTATTTAATACTTTTCCCTACCAACACTAGTATTTTAACTCATTGTTTCCTTTTTCAGCTCATTGCCTTTTTATTTTTCTCAATTATTTTTCTTTTCAGCTCATATTTTTGCCATTTATTTATTTTTCTCACACCCACTTCATATTTTCCACTTTTTCGTATACTGCTATGCTTTCCTTCCCATCTTGTTGTGATGTCTTTGCAGCAGCCACCCTCAACTTAGGCTTTTGGCTTGAGTTGAGGTGCACAATATCCAATCTATGAACTAGGGCCATTTTTGGTAGCCACCCTCAACTTAGGCTTTTAGCCTGAATCAAGTTGCACAATATTTAAGGAGGGACTAGGGCAAAAATCAAGATTACACAAGCAAAAAAGTTTGGTTACTCAGGTATTTACAAAGAAAGGGTATATGTATGGCTCAAACATTAGGATCAAGGGATACATATTGCATTTGGTTGGTTATTTTAGGCTAAGTGGACTATGATGAACAACAACCTATGATCCTTTCCTAACCAACTAACCTACAATCTCAGTCAGAGTAATAGGGAAAGTTCTGGAGTGAAACACAATATAAGAACTATAAAATAAAACTCACACACACTTGGCACTGAATACATTATCAATATAGACTCTCAGATCATGATTTTTATTACAATTAACTGTATCTTATCAGAACAAACATTGTTAACTACTGATCTAACATGATTGTTATCAAAACTAGTTATCAATACATCATCAATTTAAAAAATAGAGAGGTATCATTTTTTAGTATAAACTAACATATGTCGCAGATATCAGTACAATATGCTACCAATACTACTTATATATCCTAAACATGCCGATTCAACATAAAGTAAATATTCTTAGGGAAATAATAATGGAAAGAAAACCCTGTGAACTAAAACATTAGAGTAGATATAGGCCTTAGTTACTCAAACTTTGTCGAGGCCTATAACTACCCCATACCCTATCGAACGAATCCTTGCATTGTACGTAATGCAATAAAAAATAAAATAAAAGATAACATAGGGGTCAAAAGGGATATACTTGGGCTCCTAAGTGCTAGTATCAGTCTGTGGCTCACCACCATCAACCTACCGAGTGGTATCTACTGTCGTGCTGACCTGTATTAAGGGTCTAGCACCCCTTACCATCTCCTGCTCATGTGCTACCATGCCATCTCATCCTCAATAGAGGCTCATCTAGCAGCCTCCATCTGCTATCTCTCTAGCCTCTCAACATGAAGCCTAGTAGCCTCATGATCATCATCTCTCATGCGACACCTCTTCCCAGAGGTACGAGATATGGGCTCATCAACAAATAGGTCCAGCACCTCGGTAGTAATGTCGAGAATGGAAATCATCAAGGGTGCTGGAATCAAGATTCTCATCTTATCATGGAGCTATTGGATCTTAGTGTGGATGACAGTCGAGTTTGAAACCTGAGCCAATCTGAGGTGATCCTCCACATGCCTCTCAAATGCATCCACACAACTATGAAATGATGTTAATCTCTCCTCAAGCATGTTATATAACATTCTTGCATGCGATCCTCAAACTCTGATATGGCCTTGCGAACCTAAGGCCTAATCTGCTATAATAATTGAGTCAACTAGGACTCAGTGCAAACCTGGCATTGTACTAGAGCCTGATAGACTCTATGGAGATATAGACCATGCTCACGGTCTAACGACATGAAGGTACGACCTCTAGTACAGTGGAGAAAGTCTAAGTGGGCCCTATATCTATCTCCATATAAGTTTGGGAGGCCTCTCTGACTTATCAACTGCAACAAAAGTGGTGGTAGTGACCTCATGATATGGAGGCTTGATGAATATCTCAGGTAGTCGTACTATAGTGTGTGGTGCTCATCCTAGTGACACTGGAGTCTCATTGGCCTTGATCAAGATGAAATCCTGAGTCCTCTGAACCTTTATCATGGTGTCCACATTGGGCATGATCTTTACCCCCTCCTCTATACATAGTCGATGCACCAAACATGGAACGGGATCAAAGTGGACCTTCTCAAAGCCCACTCATGTATCTCCTTAACTATACACCAAGAAAAATCAATATCATATCTAGTAATGATGCTAGAAACTAGTAATACTCGGTCTGTTGTCAAGGTATTATCAACATGTGTTGGCCAGATCCAAGTATGAACAATCACCCACCAGAATTTGCCATTGAAATTGAGCGAGGCCTTTATAATAGACATGGAACTGGACACCTAGTTGGTATCCTAGCCTCTCTTAGCAATGTGGTTGTCAATCCATCTCATCAAGGAGGCTTTTTGGACCACATCTCTCATTAACACCCGATCCCACACTTGCCCCAAATGATAATCAAACTCCATTGTAGTCACGAGGGCCTAATACTCGAGATTGAACAATAACCTACAGATAGTGGCCTCTGATAAATCTACTGAAACACCTCGCATAATCATCTGGGTTAATATTGGCTGTGAGAGAGGCTTCACGTGGCCTTTGATAAATCTACCAAAACACCTCATACCATCATCCAGTCAATCTTGTCTATGAGAGGGGCTTTGCCTTCTTTGGTATAGCCTCAGTGATAGTAGCAGCATAAGAGGTGTAGAACTCATGAACCAATGCCGGGAATACTTCCTTGACGGTGCTACTAATCAATCTAAGCTATAACGGGCCATGGTAACACGAAGAATCAACACACTATCAAACCCTGTTGTGACTATCCATGACTCTTTAAATATGGTTTGGGTTTATTGACCCTTGTCATCCTATTGGACGTCCTCTCTTTATATAGTAAGCATGTCTTTGATGCACTAGCGTCTCAACTGCCCTGCTGCAGGAACTAGTGTTAGGGTGGACCTACTTGACTCTGCAGACTCAGAACTCAACTCCTCATCTAAGCCAGAGCCATCTCTATCTCGGGAGCCTGATCGGGACCCCTCTCTGGAATCCATCATCTGTATCAAACTGCTTCTCTGAGAACCTCTCTCCTAAGACTGGGGAGTCTTTGATGTAATACCCGGTGGATAGTCCAATACTATCTATCTAGATACCACCCTAGTATGCCATTGCTTGATGCCCTCGTCTGGACTGACACCGAGCTCCTCTATAGAAGCACTGGCCTCAGACTCTGATGGCTCATCACAGAGTCTATCCTTCAAAGTGTGTATCTTATCAATCTTTAGTCATGGACCCATGGTATTTGCAAACACAACAATATAAGCACACATGAGTCCTGAGGAATGCAAAAAGGAAAACAAAAAATAAATAAAAATTTGAATAGAAAGAACTACGAAGGCTCACCTACAAGCCATAGAATGAACTACAGGCCGTAAAAAGACTTCATAGAATAGGGCAACAGTAATTTGAGGTACTGGAATTTGCAACTATGAACATAGTCATAACCCGTAGTTTGAACTATAAGTCATAGATTGGGATGTGGTTGCAGAGTAGGTCAAACATTTTGCAGGTGATGGAACCTACGAACATTATTTATGGTCATTGTCTGAACTATGACTCATAAATAAGTTTATCCTGTTAACACTTGGAAATTTTAAGTTGTTGGATCCTACCTACGAGGGGCAATTATGGTCCGTGGATGAAATCATGGGCCATAAAATACCCTCATAATTTTTGAAAAACCAGAATTTGAATTTTCTAAGTCTAATTTTGTTTCCAACATATGAAATACAAGATTAAAATTCAGCTAGTATCCCAGTCAAAGAAAAAATTTAAATGACCACTCATGGACATAGACTGAGCCACAACAACAGAGTATACAAAATTAATCAACATTGAAGTATAATGAAAGCTCAAACATAGTCAAACATCCTTAGCATTAGACCAAAAAAAACCAACCAAACCCAAATTCATGCACATTCAAATTATGATTCTACCCCTTATTCACCAATTCAGTCAAAGTCATACAATATCCTTCCGTGGACCAATTAAATTAAAGCAACATGGGCCACATAGAGCACAAAAATCTTTATAACTACCATTAGGCCATTTTTCATCACCCCCACTCATCATAATACCCATATAATTCATGCAACTTTAATCACTTATTACTAAAACAATTCCATATAATTCATTGCATCAGTGAATAAACAAGAAATTATATCAGTTAGTCATAGATACCATTATTCATCATAATCACAAGGCCAAAAATATCAATGAAATAGGAGACAACCTACTCTAATCATAATTTATTGTTTAAGTAACCTTAGGTTGAGAAAATCAATGAATTCAACTCCTCTTCATTCAGAGGCTAACATTCGAACAATTTGGAAGAAGAAAAAGAGATACATACCGAAATGGTGAGAGTATAGCCTAGAAAATGATGGAAACCGGTGTAGAAGAAACCCTAGGACTCACTGGAATAGTGTACGGGTGGCAAAACAATTCATCAAAAAATATGGTGTGGATGTCAAAAGTGATCGAAAGAGAGGAAGAAAAGGTAGGGTTTGGTTGTTTGTGCAAATAATGAGAAATATTTGAGGTAATTTGAAGTACCCCTCTTTTAATCCTTTAATCGGTTCGGGTAAAAAGTGAGATTTTGATCCCATGAAACCCCGATTACGGGTCATATAATGTTCTACTGCCTGTAAGAATTGGTTTCGTTGTTTCAAAAAATCACTTTTGAGAGTTTTTCCTCTACGACTCTAACCAAGGGTTATAGAATGTTATATGTCTCATAGGTTGAGTTCATAGTTACCCCCAACACTTAGCAAAATTTCTAGAAACTTACCTGGGATCCACGAACCCTATTCACGGCTCATAGTCTATTCCATAGACCATAAAGTTAGCTCATGAATTGAAGTGCACAAATTCCTAATTACTGGAAATGGTTCTATGGTCAGTTCCATGGGTCGTGGTTTAAACCACAATCCATATACTGGTCCGTAAAACAATTTTTCTCACTTTTGGTACTGGTTTGTTGCCTTAACCCTGTTCCCCCACATTCTCAACAAAATAAACTATTACTATATAACTTTCTAGTTTCTGTGTCCAAATTTACAATTAGAACATGAAAATTTAAACTACTTATGAGTCCAAAAATGACAATTTAATAAAATTGCATAAAAAACTACAACTAGTATTTTGGGTTACCTCCTAAGTAGCACCTGATTTATTATCGCGGTACGACTTAGACTACTTGGTTATTCAGACTTTACCAAATGTCCATACTTCCACTGTCTTCACTTCATCAGCATTTCCAAAGTATGGTTTGATTCTTTGGCCATTGACCTTGAATCTCAACCATCCTTGTTCTCTAACTAAACAACCCCATGGTTGAAAACATGTGTGACTTTGTAGGGACCCAACCATTTGGACTTGAGTTTTCCAGGAAACAATCTCAAACTTGAATTGAATAATAAAACCAAGTCTCCTAGTGCGAACCGATGACGCTTAATGTGACGATCATGATACAACTTCATCCTTTATTTGTACAACACCGAGCTCTCATATGTGCTCAATCAAAACTCATCAAGTTCATTGAGTTGGCTTAGTCTTGAATTCATCGCATCATTCCAGTCTAGAATTAGCTTTTTGAGCGCTCACATTTCCTTGTGCTCAAGATCTACATGTAAGTGACAAGATTTACCAAAGACAAGTTTGTAAGGAGACATACCTATGAGGGTCTTGAATGTAGTCCGCTATGCCCATAATGCATTATCTAGCCTTTGCGACCAATCTTTCTGGTTTGAGTAGGAGATCATGCTTTTGGGAAACTCCTCCTTCTATTTGGTATTTGTCATAAGCTTTGTCATAATCATGGGCATCTTGATAGATGGTCGGCCAATAGTAGCCACACTGCAAGATCTTATGTGTTGTCCGAATTCCACTATGATGCCCACTAACTAATGATGAATGATAGGCCTCTAAAATGCTTATCATCTCCACCTCAGGAAAATAGCGACAAATAATCCCATCTACATAGACATAAAACAAATATTGATCTTCCTAGAAAAACTTCTTCACATCAGACATAAACTTACGACGTTGGTGAGAAGTCAAGTCTTGTGGCATAATATCACTGACTAGATAGTTTGCATAATCCATGAACCAAGGTATCAAATAATATGATGCCACTAATAATCTCTCATCAGTGAACGAATCATCAATCTCCACCCCATCATTGAACTTTTCCATAGCCTCATCTTCAAGTTTGGATAGGTGGTCTGCAACTTGACTCTCTATCCCCTTCCTGTCAATCACTAATGTCGTTCAAGCCACTCCTCCTTTTTGAGGTAAAGTAGTCATCAAGTAAATAACCTAACCAAGGTTAGGATCATTCCCATGAGGAATATGGTAGACTCCAGAATCAATTCAATGTACCTTGGGAGTGATTAACCTATTATCTTCCGAGGAAAGGGGGTTTGAAAATGATAATTTAAAGTAAACTAAATGAATGCAAGAATGAACAAGAAATGGAAGAGATAACTAGGGTTAACTGTTCCCAATGAATCCCTAACATGGTAATATCGAACACATGCAATTCTCTTTAATGTGTAGGTGTAGGACAGTAAGTAAGGTTTACCTAAGTCTTTGATCCAGCAAATAGGTAAATTTCACCCCAGAACTTGATCCGTCTCTGTGGTGTGGCACTACTAACCCTTACTCTTATCCAAGTACAACTTCCCCTTAATTTGGCTAAGTTGATTAGATGAGAAAAAACTAGATCGTCTCCTATTAATTATTTCTTTTTCTATTTGTCACTTCTTGATCCAACAAGTGATATTAGGCGAGTTCTAACGTTGGCCATCGTTAAAAATTAATTAAAGTGAAGAGAATAATTGATACGCCTTAACACACCTTTCAAGAATTACACGTTAACCGATTTTACTTTGTTAGTTCATCATGGTTCCCACAACCCTAGTTGTGGATTTAACTATGCATTATTAGTGTAAACATAGAGATTATGATGTAGAAGAGCATAATTAAGCACTTAGAAGATGAAATTGAAATTAAAAAATCCAACTCTTCAATTAAAATCACGAGTTTGAATCAAGAATACACGATGTATGATAAATCCTACGTGTATTCACTAAAAATAAGATTCAAACTTTGTTCTCCCTGAAAACTTAATGAAAAATAACCTAAAAACCTATTTATACTAAGTAAATTACAAATCCAAAATGAACTAGGAAAACTGTGTCGGCAAGCTTCACAGGACCTCTTTATGGCTCATAGACCACTTCACGGCCCGTAGATCAGGGTTTTGTGGAATATGGCAGTGTTCAAGGGTTGACTTCTATGAAACTATTATATGGCTTGTGTATGATTCTACGACCTATGGAAGGTCTCGTCTGATACCATTTTAGCATATCTCTAATTTTTCATCCTCAAGGCATTACCATCACTCTACAGCTCGTGTAACATTATACGACTCATGGATCCTCCTCATAGAATTAACTTTAACTTTGCGCTTCTTACTAGAACTATATATGAAACCTACTCCATGACTCGTAGAGGGTGTCTTGGAACACTAAAAACCAATAACTTTAGTATATTACTCCCAAAACCTTGCCAACTGTAATCCTACAAAAACAAACACAAAAACACAATCAAACCTACTAACATTGCATTGAGAACACACAAAATTCCATGATTTAAGCATAAAAATATTGCATTTTGGCAATATATCAACACCCTCAACTTAAAATTGTTGCTTGTCCTCAAGCGACGGACTCAACCTATATAAGCAGTATTGCAACATACAGACTCAAAACCAATGACAAAGACTCAATCAAAACCCAACTCAAACACCCACACCATATTTCAACCTTATATCAGATAGCCATCTAGAAAACCAACACAAATCAATATGCCTAATAGTGCGTCTATGACATGTCATGGAATTATAAACAAGCAATAATCACCGAATTAGTCAGACATCAACAATCTAATGTAAGTGACCTCATAAAAAGAAGTCCCATTTTTCCTCTTAGTATAAAATTCTCACAGTTAATGTTTGGGAAGATACTAGATCACTCTCACTCACAAAAGATATTCAGATACCATGGTCAATATCATATTCTTGCCCCTATACTCAGGACTAACACTTTTAACTAGTTGAGTTAGGATCACTCTAGGACTTGGCTGGCTTGTAACATAGGCTCAGGGGGATTTGGAGTGATATTTTGGAAACATAGTAACTAACGGCCCTCCTTGACACTGCGTTTTCTACACTTTCTCCTTACCAACCTATCTTTTAATTCATTGTCCTCTTTTTCTTCTATTTTGAACCCTTTAGGGAGCCTATTTTTCACTCTTTCGCACAATGCCTTTATTTTTCAACTTCTTTTTCTCTTTAGCACACTGATTAGGAACTTGTTTATTTTTTTCTTTTCCTGGCACCCTACTCTCTATTTACTTCCCCTCCTTTTTTGAAATACTAATTTTCCCTCCCCTTTTTACGACTGTTCCTCACTAGCCACCCTCAACTTAGGCTTTTAGCCTGAGTTGAGGTACACATTATCCATCCTTCGAACTAGGGGCACTTTTGGTAGCCACCCTCAACTTAAGCTTTTTTCCTCAGTTAAGGTGCACGATGTTCAAGGAAGGACCAGGGCTAATTTTAGAATTTAATCATGAATTTGGGTAGGGTTTCTTAGGTGCTTACAATCAAGAGGTCGATTTTAAGCTCAAAATACAGGGATTAAGGGATACATAGCACATTTGGTCGATTAAATTTAGGCTAAGTGGGCTATCACGAACAACGGCCTAAGATCCTTTCCTAACCAACTAATCTACACCACAAATTAGAGTAATAGGGCAAGTTCTAAATTGAAAAACAGTACTGAATTACACAATTAAGCTCACTCACACATGGCACTACTGTACATGTTAACATAGACTATCAGATCATGTTTTCATCATAATTTAGCCCAAATTATCAGAACAAGCACTGTCAGACAACTAATCATACAAGGTTCCTATCAAAATTAACTAAACACAAAAATTTTGGTAGGTACCATTTTCAACAAAAACGTACTATGCCATAGATAAGTATTGAATGCTACTAATACTACCTAAATATCCTAAACATGTCGGTTCAACATAAAAATAAATATCCGCAGGGAAAAAGAACACAGGTAAGAAAACCTTTTGGATAAAAAACTGGGGTAGTTATAGGTCAAGGCTACTCAGAATTCACTAAGGCCTATAACTACCCACACCCCATCGAAAAAGCTACACATTGTCCCCAATGCGCACACAATATAAAAAGTAAAGAGTAGGGGACAAAAAGAACATACCTGGGCGTCGAAGCACCTCAATCATCTCGAGTCTATCTACCCTCCACCCGACTGGTGGACTCCTTACCAGTAGGAGCCTGTCCTTAGGGGCCAACACCCCTCGCTCTCTCGCGCTCTCCAGCTAGTTGTATCTCCTCATCCTGCCTCGATTTGTCGTAGGCAAGCTAGAGCTCCTGCTCCTCTATCAGCCTTATCTCGAAGCGCACAGTATCAAGATCATCCATACAGGTCCTCCTACCGAAGGAAGGCATAGATGGCTCATCTGGAGCAAATAAGTCAAACACCAGCTCATTTGGAAAGACTGGTGGGACATCAACTGAGGTAGCCAGGGCTGCACTTAGCTGGGCCCAGAGCTGTTGAAGCTCTATCTAGATGGCCATCAAATCTAGAGGCCTTGTTGAACTGAGGCTCTACTGGACCCGCCTCTCAAATGCATCTATACGGGCATCTACGAGACTAGTATAGATGCAAATGCATCTCAACTGCTACAGTAACTGAGTCAACTGGGACTCAGTACGGCCTGTCACTGTGCCAGGGCCTGAAATGCTTCCGCATACACAAAGGTGATGTCTGCGGGTACTGAAGTAGATATTGGGGCCACCAAAGTAGGAATATCATAAGAGGGCCACCTCTCCACATCGGTCTCAGCCTATGGGGGCTCCTTGGTAGTAAATGCAGTAGCAAAAGTGGTAGACAGCTCAGGTGGTGGCACGAGAGCGAGCATCTTTGGCATCAGTACCTGAGGCCTCAGTGCTCGCCGAAGTGTAACTAGATTGTCATTATCCTTTATCAGGCTAGCATCAAACGTACGCTGAACCTCTAATAAGATATCCATATGGTGAATGATATCCACCTCCACCGCTAAGCATAGATAGTGAATCAAGCATGGGAAGGGGATGGTTGTAGACCTCTTTAGGGCTGCCTCATGGAACTTCTCTAAAATAAGGGCGGCCCATTAAATATCACAACAAGCCAAGATGGTGGATACTAGAACTGCACGGCCTGACGTGAGTGTGTTGTCTGCAAGTGTTGGCCGGATTCATAAATGAACCACTGCCCACTAAAATTTGGCGAGGAAGCTAAGGGAAGCCTTGATTGTAGGCTTTGCTGACGTGGTGATCCATGCAGGTTCAGGACTCTCTGCTGCTATCTGGTCAGCAACCTATCTCATCAAAGTAGCTCTGCGCTCCAGGTCCCTTATCACGCCCAAGTCTCGAGTCTGCCCCACTCTATGGTCAAACTCAATTATGGATCTAGGAGGCGAAGAACTCGGGCCCAAACAACATCCGATAGATGGTATCCTATGATATATCCATCGGCCTACCTCTCACCATGACATCCTCTAATCTCGTCTAGGCCAGAGGTTTCTTCCCCTTGGAAAAAGAGCTTTGAATTGTGGTGGCGTAGGAGGCAAAGAACTCACCAATACTGGTGAATACCTACCGCCTGGCTATGCCCACCAATAGATCCTGTAATGAGCTATAGTGTCCTCGAGCCCTGGGACACTATCTAGTCCTGTAGTGATAACTCATGGCTCCTTGAAGATAGAATAAGCGGGAAGGCCCCGCTCATTTTGCTGCATGTCCTCCTCAAAGATGGACCGTATGCCACCGATGCACCATCTGCTGGCTCAGGCATCTGGTAAAGTACCTGGTACTTGAGATCCTAAAGATGAGGTGGAGTCTTACCCCTCCCTGGATTCGAGCTTGGACCCTCCCTCAGAAGAGGTTATCTGAATGCTGCGATTGTCCTTATCACCTCCCTCGTCAGACTAGGAAGGGTGAACCACGATTGCCTATGTGGTGGCCTGCCTCGTAGTTTCCCAAGTCTGTCATGGTTCGGTGTCTGGATACGACTGAACACTAAGCTCCTCTACCATCCACTAGACTTGGGGGCATGCTCAAAATCAGTGGGTTCGTCCTGCAGGCGATCCCTCATGGCCCTAATATCATCTCTCCTTGGTCGTAGATCCATAGTACCTGTAAAACCATATTCAGGAAACCAATTAGTCCCATAAATTGGAAATTAAAACCAAAAATCAAAACTAGACTAGAAAAATAAGTGTCTATGAGTACCCTCTAACGAGTAATAGAATAGACTACGAGTCGTAAAAGGGTCTCGTGGATACAGTGTTCAACAATTTTAAGTCACTGGAATAATCTATGAGACCAGGCACGACTCGTGGAATAGTCTACAAATTTTGGACTAAGTCGTAGATGAGATCCCATATTAGGTATCACACAGGTGAGACTCTACGAGACCTATCTATGAGCCGTGGAATAATCTACGACTCGTTGAAGGTCTCATCTGATGGAATCTCAGAAACTTTATTTTTTGGAACTTTTCACGAGGGGTAACTATAACTCATAAAATATTCCATGGGTCCTAGAAAACCCTCGTGAACCTATTTCCAGACTCTGAACTTTGCCAAGCCCATCATATGAGTCCCCAAATGACCAATGTTTCAAGAGTTTACTAGTATTACAATGAACTCACACACCCCAAAAAGTTTTCCATTCATCAATTCCCATCCCCACGTGAATTATACTTAAAAATGACCCCATCAAAAGAAATTTAACATATGATCTTAATGGTCCGTCCTATATTTACAATGTTTAACCATACAAAAATTTAATTCAATTCAATGGTCTAAACATTGTGAGCATGAAATTGGATAACCAAATATTTTCTGACTAACTAGTTCAATCCTAACCCAGGTTGTCACGCCCAAAATCCCATTAAGGCGGACAGGCACCCATTGCCGACCAGGCTCGGGAGAACCAACCTATAACCACACTATCTATGAACATTATAATGTATTTCCACACTCAACATGCCTTAAAGAAAATAAAAAGTAATAACGAACCAAAAGGAAATGCATATGACTAGGTCGTTGGAGCCATGACACCCAAAATACAAGGCATGACACACTTTACTTTATATAGTCTACAAAGCCTCTAGATAAGAACTGTCTGATGAGGGTCGAGACAGACCCCGCCTCAACACCAACTACTATACAATACAAAATGTAAGCTCTAAACACATAGAACTCCGAAGTATCCTGGAGCCCAATAACAGTAGTTGGATATCCTGTACTTCTACTGGGGAGGTCTACTAGCTCCTGTACCTGCAACATGAAATACAGGTCCCCCAAGAGGGACGTCAGTACGAGATAATGTACTGAATATGTAAGGCAAACTGTACTATGTTTAAAATAAGTATTCAAATGAAAATCATGCACTGCTGTATAGATAAGGGACCACCTTTAGTCAAATTGTGGAATCAAGTACTTTATGTCACTTTACCT
>JBCEWC010004201.1:0-27930 GCA_038996855.1 Solanum aculeatissimum | reverse complement strand
ATAGAGAGTTTTTTAAAAGATAGTTAAGGTGTAGAGGGGTAAAAATGTCTTTAATTCAACTTAAAGTGAAAAAGAGGGCATTTTTGTAAGACTTCTCTTATGTAGGCCAAAATATCAAGACTTAAAGTAAAAAAGAGGACATTTTTGTAAGACTTCTCTTATGGAGGCTAAAATATCAAGACCACCACAGTTGATGGGCATTCTATGTAATTTTCTCCTTAATCCCTCCTTCTCTCTTACTCAGATAAAACAACATACGATACATACACCACACGTCCTATATCACTCCGGCAACTCTCACGTATTTCAAAGTTCCTACCATCAATGCCAAGAATCAGACAACTTTTATCATCTTCAGGCTTTGCTCTTCATTTCAAGCAATATCATTGATGAAAATTTATTTTCCTCAACCAACGACCTCGTCCAGAGGTCCTTCTCCGGGTATAGGACAACTTGTAGACCTCTTTCGTTCTCTTCCACGGATAACTCATCCATTTCCAGAAAAATAATGAATTTTTTCAAGTCTCATCTGAATAGTGCTCTCTTTTTTTAGATTCTATATTTTATTGAGATTTTCATTCGAAGCACCGAAATCAAAATTAAAATATTTTTTGTCCCATTCTAAAACTCAAAAATTCAATTTCAAATCCGAATTTGAAATCCATCCTTTTAAAAATAATTGAGCCCTAGAATTTAAGGGTCAATAATTTTTTTAATTAGACGGATCTAACCCAAGGATCTCACCCCTCGTGGCAGTCAGAGGTTTTGTCACACACACCCCAACCCTTATCATAAAATATAATGCAAAAGTAAAAGGAAGGGGACATAACCCTTACCTCCATCCTATGGTGGTTCCCAAGTCGGCTGCCTAGTAAGGCCAGCGTACTTGTCCCCCATACTGAAGAGAAGCTAAACCTAGACTAAACCTAAAAGAGGACTCTTATTACAACAAATCTAAGAAAACATAAAAAAAAAAGGGAGACTCTCCCCTTACAAAGTAAAAAGGAAACTAACACCTAAAACCTATTCAACAAGGTTATTACTAGACAAGCAATAAACTAGTTAAATAAGTTTAGCAAAAGAACACTGGTATAGAGAGGTTTATACCTCAACAAGCTGTAGACCAAGGTGGCTTCTTAATCCTTTCAGTTTCTTCCTTCTGAAGCTTTCCATTCCAATCTTCTTTATCCTATAGCTTCCTTTAATCTCTGGTGGAAGTTGATGATGTGAATAATATTGTTGCACTATATCAGTATGTTGACTGCATTTAGCTAAGAGATATGATTGAATGATTGTGATGAGGCCAAGCGGTCCGCTTGGGGACTAATAATAGTCTTTGAGTACCAGCCACGTCTAGGGTACCCTCTCGGGACGTGACAAATATGGTATCAGAGCACAGAGTTCAAGTGTCCTAGGGAATCTATGAAGTCGTGTCTAGTAGAGTCTTATTTATGAGTGCATTGTGCACCACACTTTATAAGCAAGAGGCTATAGGACATTAGGAATAGTTACACTTCTTTCGTATTTTGACTCGTGCTATAGAGTTAAACTCTATGAAAACTCTCTTCTAATCCGTGAGTCACATGTTTGCAGATTTGTGATCATGCCTACAAGATGAGTTGTTAGAGGAAGAGGGCGATCGCCTAAACAAAATATTAACCAAACTGAGCCCTAGAATCAAGATGAACTCATAGTCCCAGACGTCCCTGAACAACCACCATAGGCTGACATCTCAAATGTTGAGCTTTGCTAGGCCATCCAGACTTTGGCCTAGGCTGTGACAACAACGGTTGCTAGACAGGAAGCAGGCAGGCAAGATGCTCAGGACACATCCAAGGTTCAAGAATTCTTGAGTATGAACCCATCTGAGTTCACTGGGTCTACACCCAATGGGGATCTTGGGAACTATATTGATGAGCTACAAAACTTTTTCAGGTGATGCATGTGACCGATGCTGATAGGGTTGAGTTGGATGACTACTAGCTCAAGATTGTTGCCAGATTAAGGTTTGACCAATGGAAGAAGGGTAGAGGAGAAGGCGCTCCAGTTCTGACTTAAGTCGTATTTGAAGATGCTTTTATGGGTCAATTCTTAGTTGAAAAAGGACAAGATAAGAGAGTTCTTGAATCTGAAACGAGGATCTATGACGGTGAAGGAGTATGGTCTTAAGTTCATACAGTTGTCCCGCTATGCTCCGGAAATGGTTGTTGATATGAGAAGTAGAATAGGTCTATACATTGATGGCTTGAACAAATGGCCAAAAAAGGATAGGAGAGGAGTTATGCTTGTGAGCGATATGGACATTGGCAGGTTGATGATCTATGTGCAACAAGACGAGGAGGAAAGGCAGCAAGACAGAGAGGAGATCAAGAATAAAAGGGCTAAAACCTCCGGCCATGAGGTTGGAAAGAGAGGAAACGGGAATGGTAGTAAGTTTCAGTCTAGGCTAACGCCTTCATCTGCTAGTGCACCGACTTCAATAAATTAGAATGAACATAAGTCTCAGAATTTCAGAGCCTAGAGATCTCAGTCGAGGCTAGTGTGACTCTTGGTTCACAAGGTAAGCCACCATGTGGAAAGTGTGGCAAACTATACTTGAGGAGATATTGTGAGGGAGGAGATGTGTGCTACAAGTGTGGCCAAATGGGTCACTTTCAAAGAGATTGTCCAAAGTGGACTGAAAAGGCCCAATCTTCTGCACCAGCACCACTGGCTAGAGGAAATCAGAAGGGTGCTATTTCTGGCTCAAGCAGGGCTACAAACTGTTTGTATGTCATGGCCACTCGCTAAGATTAGAAAATTGGACCAGATATTGAGATGGGTAAGCTTCAAGTCTTCACCTTTGATTGTTATGCATTGCTTGATTTGGGTGCCACATTGTCTTTTGTAATCCCTTATGTGGTAAGTAGATTTGAGATTCCTCCTAAGTGTTTTCTTAAACCCTTTTATGTTTCTACTGCTACTGGTGAGTCTATCATAACAGAAAAGGTTTATAGAGATTGCATAGAACCCAAATTGTCAAATTTCAGTTTTCAAATGAGTCTGTCTTAGAGTAGAAGGGTGATTCTATTGCGCCTAAGGGTAAGATAATTTCATACCTTAAGGACAGAAATCTAATCTCTAAAGGATGTATCTATCACTTAGTGCGAGTCAAGTTTGATGATGTCAAGCCCTCTATTCTTGAGTCCATCCCGATTGTGAATAAATTTTTTGAAGTGTTTCATGAGGATCAACCTAGAGTCCCTCCTGATAGGGAGATCGACTTCGGGATTGATGTTCTTCCTAACACTCAACCTATTTATATTCCACCATATATAATTGCCCCCGCTGAGTTGCAGGAGTTGAAGGAGCAATTGAGAGATTTGCTGGAGAAGGAATTTATTAGGCCGAGTGTTTCACCATGGGGTGCTTCGGTCCTATTTGTGAGAAAGAAATATGGTTCTCTCAAGATGTGTATCGATTATCGCCAGTTGAATTAAGTGACAGTCAAGAATAAATATCCTCTCCCAAGGATAGACAACTTGTTTGACCAAATTCAGGGTGCCACTGTTTTCTCTAAGATAGATCCGAGATCAATCTATCAACAGTTGAAAGTGAGAGAATGTGACATCCTGATTATGGCTTTTCGAACTCGATACAGTCACTTTGAGTTCATGGTAATGTCTTTTGGGTAGAAAAATGCACCTGCAACTTTCATGGAGTTGATAAATAGAGTATTCAGATAGTACCTTGACATATTCATGATTATATTTATTGATGACATATTGGTGTACTCTAGAGATAAGGAAGAGCATGTTAATCACCTTAAAATTACTTTGCAAACGCTCAAGGATAATGAGTTATATGCAAAGTTTTTCAAAATGTGAGTTTGTCTCAAATCTGTGGCATTTCTAAGCCATGTGATTTCGAGAGATAGCATACGAGTAGACACTCAAAAGATTAATGCAGTTAAAAATTAGCCTAGACCAACCTCTCCAACAAATATAATAAGTTTGCCTGGTTATTATAGGAGATTTGTTAAAGGATTTTCTTCTATATTATCACCGTTGACCAAACTAACTCAGAAGAAGATTAAGTTTCAGTGGTCCGATGAGTGTGAGAGAAGTTTCCAAGAGTTGAAAACCAGGTTAACTATGACCCTAGTGTTAACCTTGCTTAAAGGGATTGATGGATTTGTCATTTATTATGATACCTTTAGAGTGGGATTGGGTTGTGTGCTAATGTAGAGAGGTAAAGTAGTTGCTTATGTTTCTAGACAACTCAAAGTCCATGAGAGGAATTATCAAATCCATGATCTCGAGTTGACTGTGGTGCTATTTGTGCTCAAGATTTAGTGCCACTACTTGTATGGGGTGCACGTGGATATGTTCATTGACTACAAGAGCCTGCAATGTGTATTCAACCAGAAAGATTTCAACTTGAGGTAAAGGAGGTGGGTAAAATTGCTCAAGGACTACGACATGAGCATCCTTTACCACCCAAGTAAATCTAACATAGTTGTTGATGCACTTAGCAGGTTGTGTATGGGGAGCACTGCTCATGTGAAAGAGGGGGCAAAAGAGTTAGCTAAAGAGGTTCACTGATTGATTCAACTAGATGAATCTGGTAAATGTGGAGTTCTTGTGCACAATGGATCTGCATCATCCCTAGTAGTGAAGGTGAAGGAGAATCAAGATCAAGATCCAATCTTATTGCAATTGAAAGCAGATGTGCATAAGCAGAAGGTTATGGCTTTTGCCAAAGAGGGAGATGGAGTATTGAGGTGTCAAGGTAGATTGTGTGTTCCAGATATTGATGGTATCCAAGGGAGGATCATGAAAAAGGCTCATAATTACAGATATTCCATTCATTGGGGATCGACTAAGATATACCACGACTTGAGAGAGGTATATTGGTGGAATGGAATGAAAAACGACATTGTTGAGTTTGTTTCTAAGTGCCCGAATTACCAACAAGTTAAAGTTGTGTATCAAAGGCCATATGGAGTAGCCCAGAACTTTGATATTCCAGAATGAAAGTGGGAAATTATCAACATAGACTTCATTACAGGCTTATCGAGATCTCGCAGACAACATGATTTGATTTGGGTGATAGTTGATAGGATGACCAAATCTACATACTTCCTAGCAGTAAAGACGACTGAAACTGTGGATGATTATGCTCGATTATACATAAGAGATATTGTTAGACTGCATGAAGTTCCTTTGTCTATCATCTTAGATAGAGGAGCCCAATTCACTGTACAGTTTTAGTGATTTTTCTAGAAAGGCTTAGGTTTGAAGGTAAATCTTAGCATGACTTTTTACTATCAAAATAGTGGCCAGGCAAAGAGCACAATTCATATCTTGGAGGATATACTGAGAGCCTATGTCATTGAATTTAAGGGTAATTAGAATGACCATTGGCCTTTGATTGAGTTTGCTTACAATAATAGTTTCTATTCGAGCATTCAGATGGCCCCATATGAAGCACTTTATGCAAGGAGGTATAGATCACCGATTGGTTGGTTCAAGGTGGGTGAGACAGAGTTTATTGGTCTAGATTTAGTTCACTAGGCCATGGAGAAGGTGAAGATCATCTGAGAAAGCTTAAAGACTACACAGAGTCGATAGAAATCCTACACTGATGTTAGGAGGAGGGATTTAGAACTCGAGGTCAATGATTGGGTGTATTTGAAAGTATCACCTATGAAGAGGGTGATGCGATTCGAAAAAAAGGGAAGCTGAGTCTGAGGTACATCGGTCCTTATCAAATTTTGAGGAGAATGGGCAGTGTAGCTTATGAGTTGTAGCTACCACCAAAGTTAGCAGCCATCCATCCGATCTTCCATATTTCCAGGCTTAAGAAGTGTCTGGGAGATCCACAGTTGGTTGTGCCTTTTGGGAGTATTGGAGTAAAAGACAGCCTAAGTAGTGTAGCTTATGAGTTGGAGCTACCACTAGATTTAGCAGTCATCCATCCGATCTTCCATATTTTCATGCTTAAGAAGTGTCTGGGAGATCCATAGTTGGTTGTGCCTGTTGGGAGTATTGGAGTAAAAGACAACCTGACCTACTAGGAGGTTCCTATTCAGATCCTTGACCGAAAGGTTCACAAGTTGGGGACCAAAGAGATTGCATCCATCAAGGTGTTGTGGAGAAATCAGTTTGTAGAAGAAGCTACTTGAGAAGTTGAAGAGGATATGAAGGCTAAATATATGCACCTATTCCCACCTGCTGACGATGAGATAGTTGATGGTAATAATTATTTCCCTTTTTTTTAATTATGTTCTATTTTGAGTCTGACTTACGATAGGGTCTGAGATTCCAAGTGATGATTGAGTTGATTGTTGACTGCTTATTTGCTTTATTTACTCATTTTCTTGATTGATTGCGTTGGTGAGTGGTGAGTTATATGAGTGGTGGAGTTCATGATAGAATTCAGGTCTTGACTAAGTTCCTAGATATTTCTCTTCATTCGAGGACAAATGATCCCTAGGGGGAGATAATGTAACACCCCCAAATTCACCCTGCCTAAATTGAGATGAACCTAGAGAAAACTGAGAAAATGACTGAGAAAAGTCATTGGGATAAAACCATGAGGTCCATCTATGACCCGTAGAGAAATCTACGGCTTGTAGATGGGGTCTCGATGGTCCCTTTGACACTTGGCAAATTTTTCCAGATTTGAGGACTCAAAGTTCAAGAGAGTATACAACTCGTAGGGAATTCCATGGCCCATATAAATGGTTCCTTGAATTGAGGTCTAAAAATCAACTTCTCAGAATATTAGGCTACGAGTGCAATAAACAACCTGTATTTTATTCTATGACCCACAAGAGGAGGTTCCGTGGGTTTCGTGTCCAATTCCAAGAGCTCAAGTCTTTGGAGCTCTTTTCTATGAGAGGTAATCTATGGCCCGTAAAAAGATCCACGGCTTATAAATGGGATCTCGTGAATTCACTCGACAGTTTTTAAAGAGGGTATTTTTGTCCATTCCTATCCTTTTTAATTAAATCTTCCGATGTTTTGAACTTAATTTATGTCTTATATCACAACCCTAAGCATATTACCCCATAATGCACAATTAGAAAATTCTTGAGGGTATCAAAGAGGAGAGAGAAGCTAGAGTTCTGTGTCCAAGTTGAGGATCGTTGAAAAGTTTATCATTCTTGATAAATTCTAGTTATGTAAGGCTAACTAAAACTTGGGGTTGTTCCCCCATATGCCCCCACCAATGATGATGAAAAGATTTCAAATATATTGAGTCTTCCTTCATGATTTTCCTGACTATTTTTCTTGTAAATTTTATAAAATTTATATATTTTCATATGTCGATGATCATTATAAACCTGATTTAGTGCTTTTCATGAGTTATTTCAAAAACCCTATATATGTTACTTCAAAAAGCTGCATGAATTAACCTAGTGATTGAGTCTAGAGCCTTGATTTGAGAATATTAATTGTGATTGGGATTGATCATGATGATAGATTGATAGAACTTAATGGTCCTGCGAGTCTACATAATTGAACTATAATACTGGTGTAAATTAAAAGATTAACTTATAAACTTGATGAGCTGAAAGAGTCCATTAAGAGACTCATTTATTGGTTGATTGATGTTTTATGAGCATTGAGTTTTGGGAGGAGTATTGAGCATCTAGTTGAGTGAGAGTAAGTCCAATTCGAGCTCCAAAACTACGTTGCCAAATGTGGGAGAGGATTGAAACTGTTAAGTTGGATGTTTACTCTCGATAGGTCCCTGAAAGAATAGAGGACTCATTTGATTTGATCTGATCCACTATGGATCGATTAGTTCTTTACCCTGGCAAGTACTGAATGGTTGTGGCAATATCAACGAGATTATTGGACGATCGCTGGCTCATAGGTGATTATTGTTGGATAACAGAAACTCCCAGATAGGTTTCATGTTGATAGTACTTTGATTGATATGATTGGACTAGTTTGGATTTGTGTTGATTGGTCATCATATACTCCTTATTTATTTCTTTAGATAGACCTTTGACATTCCTAATTGAGTTCTTTATCTCTTGATTTGAGTATTTGAGTTGATAGTATTCTACCTTGAGGTATGTTTCATTCAGCCATTTTATATACCAGTACATTTCATGTACTGACGTCTATTTGGACTACATCTTTTCATGATGCAGAGACAGGTACTAGAGATCATCAACAGGCACTCCGTTGAAGATTTTATCCTTATCTCAACTGACTGGTGAGTCCTCCTTGAGTTCGGAGAATGCATATGATTCCATCTAGCTTTTGAGTCAGACTTTAGATTTATTTTTATTTGATTTAAGGATGTCATGGACCTGTCATTGGCACCATTTCCTATTTGATAGAGGCTTCATAGACTAGAGTTATTTGTTTGATTGGATTATATTTTGAGCTAGTTCCTTTCATACTAGCCTTATGATTGAGATTGTCCACCCTTTTTATCTTTTGTCTTTCGATGATTTGCATATATTTATGATTGAATGACTATGATGAGGCCAAGCGGTCCGCTTGGAAAATAACAATAGTATCTGAGTGTTAGCCACGTTTAGGGTACCCTCCCGGGGCATGATAGGGGCACGGTGTGGATTTTTAAAATTAATTTTTTTTAATTTTTTAATTTTTATTTTTTTAGCATTTTCTGCTTTTGGGGCCTGATATTTTGAGCCGAGGGACTTTTGGAAATAACCTCTCTATCTCTATGAGGTAGTGGTAAGGTCTACCTACATTTTACCTTTCTCAAACCCTATTTGTGGGATTCCACTGGGTATGTTATTGTTGTTGTTTTAAAAATATTTTTTTGGGGCTGGGGGAATTGGATGGATCGGCGTAGGTATGGGAAAAAAATAAAAATTTTAAAATATGAAGAAAAAAAATTAAAAATAAAATTTTAATCTTATTTTATTTTTTAAAAAAATAATTGTTTTGGAGAAGAGAATCGTAGTAGGGATAGGATAAAAAAACTAATTTGAAATTGGATTAGAGTTTTGGAAAATATTTTCCTTAATTTTTGGAAGGAAGTCATTTTCCTTAATTTTGAGGAAAATGAGTTGATTTGAAAAACATTTTCCAAAATATTTAAGCCAACCAAAAATGAGAAAATTGAAAACATACCAAACACACTCTAAATAAAAAAAAAATTCTCAACTCATCGTCTCAAGTTCACTACCCAAAAGGTAATTTCTTTAGTTTATTTGAATATTCGGATAGTATAATTCCCTTGTTGCCTCGTATGATTTTAGTCTTCTTATGTTAGAATATGGTTGATGAATATTAGCTAATAATGTTTCTTTCATTTCATTTACTATTGGTATTTAATTGTTATAGTCATAAACATTCCTACTGCTCATCTGAATCCATTTTTAAGGTTGCAGTCCATCTTAGTGTTAGTTCTAACATTTATTTTTATTATTGTAAATAATAACAATTCAGATTCGTGTTTATGCATCTGATAAATATCAAATATATTAGTTTATTTTCTGTTCAGAGTTGCTATTTCGAAAGTTATGTTTGCTAGCATTTTTGTTTGGCCTAGTGGCTTCATTGCTCATGTTTTTGCATGATCGATATTTTTTTAAAGTTCTGGTTAACTACCCACTTGTTTAGGTTTTGAGTTTTTTTCAGCACTTGTTGCCCTAGAGCAATTTTTAAACTGTGTGTTCCGTCTGTATAGCTTAATATCATGTGAACTTGGCTCAAGCATGTCTTAGCATAAGTTTAGTCTTGTTTCCTGGTTATAACATGACTCTTTCAATTTTTTATTCCCTTAAGTTCTCGTTGATTTAAAGTTTTCTAATCTCAGTTTGTTGTGGTATGTTCTAGTAAATTGTATTTGAATAATTTTTTATCAAGTTTTCTATCTCTTGACTTTAGATCTTAATCATTTCTTCGTATGCACCTCAATAGATTACTTGTTCATTTAGATAGTAGTTACTTTTCGTTAATTTAGTATGATTTTTGCTCAAAATAGGTATACTAGTTTAGTTTTGAGTTGAAGTTGATGTTGAAAAACTTAAAGAATTCATTCAAGATCACAAATAAATCATTAGACAGAGAATTGAATTCATAAGATGAAAAGGGTACTAACCTTGTTCCATGTCAATAACTTTATCAAAGAACTTGATCTTCCAAAACTTGAAGATTACTTTTGTTCTATTTTTGAGATGGAGAGAAAAAGAAAAGTGTTGCCTTTTGTTTTAGGAACCATTCTATTTAAAGAGTTATAAAGTGTCTTTTCAGGTTAAAAGACACATTTTCAATAAGCCTCCATCAGACTTAAGAAAAGATTCAAGGGTTTTCAAAATAATTAAAATAAACTCATTAATAGATATTTATTTAGTGGCCCAAAATTTTAATGACTTATTAGATCATACAATGGGCTAATTTAAAGATAGCATATCTATGTATAATATATGTGAGTCCACAACTTAAAGAATTACTAACAATCTCCCACTTGGACCACATATATTTTGAAGAATCATACATAGACGAAACTTTATTGTGCACAAACTGTTGCTATCTTAATTTAAATATCTCAAAACAATCTGGTCCATTGATAATACCAATATAGGATCAAAGCAGCTTTCATAATATATATTCGTAACTAAACCCATCAATAGTCACAAATATCAACAATACCCATGACATAGATCAAATACGAAAATAACATGCATAATGATCTAAATCATGTCTATTTCCAACTGGTCCTACTTAATGACTTTAACAGTCCAAAATCGCTTTCTTATATCTTGTGTAACATAACAATAGAAAGTTAATATCTTTATTATCAGAGTTATCAATAAACAAATGAAATTTATAAATTTCACAAAACTTTAGTCTATACAGAAATTAAACTTTATCATGTCAAAAGCATAAATAAAATACAAACTCCCACTAAAATAGCTTATCATCAAATCTGACAACACCCATATGAGCCACATGCCTATGAAATACTTTAGAGAGACCTTTTGTGAGTGGATCCACAATCATCGAGTTTTTACTAATATGATCAATCAACGCAAGAGACTCTAAACTCTTTCCTTTACAACTAAAAATTTAATGTCAATGTGCTTTGACTTTGACGAACTTCAATTGTTCTTCGCATATAATGCAACAAATTTATTATCACAATACATTTTCAGTGGTCTCTCTAAGTTATTGACTATTTGTATTTCAGTGATAAAATTTCTTAGCCATATTCATTGATTTGATGCTTCATAGCAGGCCATAAATTCAGCCTCCATGGTAAAAAAGATGACTAATATTTATTTTACACTCTTCCATGAAACAACTCCTCCAGCTAACATGAAACCATAACCTAATGTAGATCTCCTGCTATCAAGATATCCAACAAAATCTAAATCAGAATATCCTATGATCTCTAAGTGATCTGACCTCCAATAAGTGAGCATGTGATCTTTAGTTCATGGAAGATACCTCATAACCTGTTTTGCTATTTTCCAATGATCCATTCCCAGGTTACTTAAATATTGGCCTAACATTCCCACTATGTACGTTATATTTGGACGTGTACAAACTTGTGCATACATAAGACATCCCACTACTGATGCATATGAAATTTTTTCCATCTCTTTCTTTTCTTGTCCAAATTTGGACATTGCCGCAAACTAAATTTATCACCTTTTGCCATAGGTATATCTTTTGATGCACAATTATGCATGCCAAATCTACTTAGCACTTTTTCAATATAAGTTTTTTGTGATAATCAAGTATGTTTTTGGTACAATCTCTATGGATATCTATACCCAGAACAAAGGATGCCTCACCAAGTCTTTCATTTAAAATTTCCTAGATAAAATTTTCTTGGTTTCATGTAATAAATCTATATCACTACTTGCAAGTAGAATGTCGTCTAGATATAGTAAAATGATGATAAATTTGCTCCCACTAAACTTGAGATATATGCATTGATGAAAGTGTTTTCCTTAAAACCAAAGTGGTTATCACTTGATCAAATTTTTGGTGTCATTGACGGGATGTTTGTTTAAGCCACATATGGACTTTTTAAGTTTACATATAAGGTGCTTTGAATTTTGAGATTCAGAAATTTCTGGTTGTACCATGTATATTATTTCTCCGATGTCTCCATTGAGAAAAATATTCTTTACATCTATTTGATGTAACTCTAAGTCATAATGAGCTACAAGTGTCATAATGATTCTAAAAGAGTCTTTCGATGATACTGACGAAAAAGTCTCATGAAAATCTATCCCTTCCTTTTGAGTGAATCCTTTGAAAAATAGATGAGCTTTATATCTCTTGATGTTACCTTTTGAATCATGTTTGGTTTTAAAAATTTATTTACATCCAATTGGTTTCGATCTTTGTGATAACTCGACAAGATCCCAAATATCATTGTCTTTCATAGATTTCATCTCATATTTCATGGATTCATTCTTTTGGCAGAGTTTTGACTGATTTTTGACATGATTTTTCTTGACTAACAGTTATAGGATTATCTTCCAATCCCATGTCAAAATCATGTTCTTAGAGATAAATGACATAGTAGTTATTAGAAATCACATTTTTCCTTTCTATGTTGGATCTTCTTTTAAGCACTTTAACTTGAGTTTGTTGAACATGAGGTGATATCATTGTGTTGTCTACACAATCTTGATTTACAGGTTGAGAAATATTTGAAACTGATATCATCGTGTTTTCTATGTAATCTAGATTTACCGACTAAAAAATATTTGGTAAAGTAATCATATCATTTTTAGTAATAGAATCGATATTATCAAATTTCTCTTCAAACACAATTTGTTTGTTTTGATTATTCCCTCCATAATTAACATCCTCAATAAATTTAGTATTCCCTGTCTCCAAAAAAGATCTATTTTAGGGTGTCATAAAATGTAAAACCTTTTGACCTTTCAGAGTAACCAACAAAGTAGCAACTAATAGTTCTTGAATCCGGTTTCTTTTCATTAGGCTTGTAAGACCTTGCTTCAGTTGGACATCCCCAGATATGTAAATGCCTAATATTAGGCTTCTTATTAGTCCACAACTCATATGAAATTTTAGATACCACCTTGCTTGGAACTCTGTTTAGTATGTAAACTGCAGTTTATAATGCTTCTCCCCAAAACGATTCAGGTAAAGAAGAATGGCTAATCATACTTCTTACCATATCTTTTATATTTCAAATTCGTCTCTCAGATACACCATTTTGATGCATTGAGGTACAATTTCACATTCTGTTAGATATTTTACAAAAGATCCTGGACGTTGTTCACCTGAACCATCATATCTACCGTAGTATTTTCCTCCACAGTCATATTTGACAGCCTTAATTTTCTTGTTTAATTGAGTGTCAACTTCAGCTTTGAAAAATTTGAAAACATTCAAAGACTGTGATTTCTCATTAATTAAATAGATATAGTCATAGCGGGAGTAATCATCTATAAAATTGATAAAATATTATTGATCATTCCATGAAGCCCTAGGAAAAGAACCACAAATATCTGTATATATCAACTCTAAAAGTTCCTTACTCCTGTAAGCACTTATTTTTCTTATATTCATTTGTTTTCCTTTGATGCATTCTATATAAATTTTAAAACTTGATAAATAAAGAGAAACAAGAATCCCTTCATACACAAGTCTTTGTATTTTTTATTTTGAAATATGACCCAATCACTTATGCCATAACATTGATGAATTCTCATTTATTAATCTGCTTAGTACCAAAATTACTGGAATATAAGTTTTTATTATTGTATGAGGCTTGACGGTTTAATTTATATAATTTATCAATTAGAATACCAATTCCAACAATATTAGAGTTTAGAGAAATACTGCAACTTTCATTTTCAATAGAACAAGTATATCTAGATTTGTCCAAACAAGAAATAGAAATTAAGTTTCGTCTAAATGACGGTATAATAAATGTTTCCTCTAATTATAAATAGGAACCAGTATCTAATAAAATTCTAATATGTAATTTCTTTATTTTTACTCCTTTTCCGCTTATGTGAAACGACTTTATTTTCAGAGGTAGATGTCAAATGAGCACTTTCACTCTTCTCTTGTTTAAGTCTGTCCTCTTCTTGTACATATTGAGCTATAAGCTCATTCAAAGTCTATTTTTCCTTTGAGTAGTATATGAAACTTTGAATTGAAGAATTGCATAAAAAGGTAAAATCTTTTAATGAAGGATTTTGTGGGTGAAAGGAGATCCACAAATCAACTCACATATCTTAGGTAAGCCTATGAAGAAGGAATTTGTTATTATGGAGGATATCATTGAAAATCCTAGTCTCTTTGCCTTGTTCTTGGAGAGGATATTTTCCTTAAAGAATTTATGAAAGTGGAATAATGAGAAGGAATGGGGATTCTAGGGCTTTAAGGTTTGATTAGGAGGTCTAAAGAATCTAAAAATGATATAGTTTAGACTTAGCATTGACGGAAAGGATGAAAATACCCTTCATTAAAACTGTCGAACATGAACCGCGAGACTCTGATTATGGGTCGTGGATCGAACCACGAGTCATGGTTCTCGTCGTCCTGTTCTCCCTTTCCAATTTTTAGAAACTAGTTACCATTGACCAAACCGCGAAACGCCTACCTATGAGCCGTACCTCAATCTATGAGTCGTGGATGGCCTCGTGGAGTCCTTCTACACTTGATAAATGTTTTACTTTTCTAGACTCCATCTACGATGGCTAACCATGGACCATATAAGGAATTATGGGCCATCTTGTTGGTCGTGGGTCACCTTTTAAAAATTTCAAAGTTTCTTCATATTTAGAACTTGTACCTACGACTTGATTGATGGGTCGTATTTCCTTCCATGGGCCATAGATGATCTTTGTATATCACTCTACACTTAGAAAAATTTTAACATTTCTGAGGCTCTCATCCACGAGTCTGGTTATGGCTCGTGGTTTAAACCATGGGTCGTGAACTTGGCTTCGTGAATTTACCCTTGAGTATTTTCAGCCCAACTTTTCTGAACTTTCTAGGCTCCTAACTTGAGGGTCCTTACAAAAATATAACATAGGCAAGGGTTACGGACATGTTCCTAGCTTATCCTCAAAAGTAATGGAAGTTTCATAGTCTCATAATACAAGTCGAAGCTAAACAATCAAACATAGGTAAAGTGTCATTGGCTTGCCCTCAAAGCATGAGGACTCACCACAAAGTCTTCAATAGTCTCCACAAATTGCCTCAAGAAGAAGGAACATTAAAACCGATATTTTTAAATAATGTAGGCAAAATATACGTTAGTACGTTGGAATGTACTAAGTATGTGTGCAATGCATGATATACATAAGTATGGACACATATAACATATTTAGCATGATCCATGAGTCGTGGGATGTACAACCACAATAACATGGGAATTAAGTAAACATGATTATAAGTTGTGGCCTAAACATCAAAATCATTAAAGCTCAAAGTAACATAATCATTTTGTGGGAGATTTACGTAATCAACAATAAGACCATGTATTAATTAACTTCTTCACTTTAACTGATTTTTAACGGAAGGTATACGTTAGAACTCGCCTAGTATCACCTGCCCGATTAAGAAGGTGATGAATAGGAAAAGAATTAATAAACAGAGATTGATCGATTTCTCTTAACTAATCAGCTATTAGGGGTAGTAGTTTTGGTCTGGAATAAAAAATAAGAGTTAGTAATGCAACATCACAGAGACCGATCAAGTAATGTGATGAAATTCACCTAGATATCCGATCAAAGATTTAGAAGAATTTAACTTATTATCCTGCACCTACACACTAGAAAAGAGTCGCAAGTATCCAAGAACACTTATTTAGGGAGTCATGGAGAACACGTCTCCCTAAATTGTTTCTCTTCTGATTTCAAACACTTGCTATTGTAGTTTAGAATTTATTTTAATTGCAAATTCCCCCTTCATTATATTTATTTTTATTTTTTCTATTTTTGGGAGAAATTAGAGTATGTCAATTCAAGTTACAGAAGTGTGCTAATCCGGAGTCTACCATATTCCTTGTGGGAACGATACTAACCATGTTAGGTTAAATACTTGAGTACGACCGCTTCAAAATCTCCAAGTAGAGGTGTGTACTAAGCGTAAGCGCGGAGACGAGAGCACACACCAGTTCTGGGATAGTTATATTTTGGTTTCCTTATGCTTATCTATCATATTAGACTATTTTACCTTTCGCTTTTGCTAGTGTATTGGGTTGTTTAGGTTTGGACTGATTCGCCTTGGTGGGTTAGGTGAGTGTCATCACACCCGAATTTCAAATCGTGACATCTAGAGAGAGAATTTTTATAATGTGTAAATTGTAGAAGAATGTGATTGATTTGGGGGTTAAAAGCAATTTATATAATTGAATTTAGTGCCAAAAGCCATCAAAATTCACTAATGGTGCTTAGAGAAAAGTCTAATGTTCTCTCACTCAATGTAGAAATTTTAAGTAAGAATTTGAACTGTCGTGAAACAAGTTCGCAATGCAGAGTTGTTTTACTATAGGTTATTTTTGTAAGAAGTTTAATTTTTTTGGCTAGATTTGACCAAGGAACAAATCTGTACTATCTGGGAACTAGGTCGCGATGCCCACTTGTCACAGACTCTTTTGGATAAGCAATTTTTATCGAAATTTTATTTTGCAATCCACTTGATCAAAAATTCACCGAGACTATTTTTCAATATTTTACCTTATTATATCATATCAAATCCTAACCTTCAAAATGCTCAGGGTATTACATCTATTTTGAAGAATTCATCTTTATATATCATGATATATTTATTAATCATATACCATACATCTAAATTGTTAGATGAAAATTATACGACCCCTAATCATAAATCAATTGAGATGAAAATTGATCATAATTCATTAGTCTAATGCATACCTTTTTATGCATTTTATTATATTTTAGATTATGAAATTTTATTTTCATAAGCAATAATTGATTATTATCGTAGGCATTTAATGTCACATCAGCTTAGATATTTATCAATATTATTAAAATGAATTGTCTTGATTACATATTCTGAAAGTTGTGCTCTTAACTCAATTATTTTGCACAAATAATTTTGCAAATGTCAAACTTCAAGTTGACAATAAATGCAAATGTGATTTATCTAATAGATGCATCTATTTCATATATCACATAACAGTGAATAGACTCATATTCACCTATCATACTCTTAGAATTTAGGAGATTCGGTCCAACATTAGTTGATCCAATCAATTTATCATGAGAATAAGCAATACAAAGAATTCTTGATGAATTTTTTATTTCTTCAATATATGTCTAATAAGTTAACTTCAAGTTTATCATGACATGTGCCTTTTACTTTAATAAATTTCTGATTTACTATAATATAAGCAAATTTCATATGTACTATTTGAGAGTATATTTCAACTTTATTTTTTCTCGACTACTTTATCTCTCCTAAAAGTGAGTCATGATCCCATCACGTTAAAGTATACATTCGTATTGAGAAGTTTTATTGAATATTATGACCTTTACTTCAGGGAATGAATTTGTATTTGTAGCATTTATAAAAAAATTCTTATTCTTCAAGAATGAAGTACGATCATTTTACCATATCAATTTATGATAGTTTAGTACCTCATTACATATTCATGTGCATTATTCAATCATTTGTCTTTTTCCAGATATTATGTATTGCTACCATATTTACTCTAGTATTGAATTTATTCAATCTCGATCGATAGGTAATAATCATTAAATGCTTAAGATAAAAATTTGATCTCTTTATCGAGGCGATTATCAAAAAACTATGTCCATTATCTTATTATTTGTAACAACAATTTTACAAATATCAAATTGCAAGATGATAATAGGTACACATGAGACCATCTAGATAAAATATCTATTAGGATTATAAGATATCTTAACGATCCATTAGGTGGTCCATAGGCACACATGAAACCATCTAGATAAAACATCTATTAGGACTATAAGATATCTTAACGATCCATTAGGTGGTCCACAAATTTTTAATGTATACATTCCAAGAATGGGGGGACTCAATCTCAACTTTCGTTGGTAATCGTCTCACAATTAACTTGCCTTGATAACAAGCAATATAAGAAAATTCACCAGTTAAAAGAATCTTTAAGTTCTTTAATGGACATCCATTTGAATTTTCTATAATTCTCATCATTATAGATCCAAGATGTCCTAAATAATCATGCCAAAGTATGATGGTATTGAAATTAGTAAACTTTTGATTTACTATAGAATGTGTCTTAATTGCACTATTTCTTTTCCAATACAAGCCAAATGACTTCCTAGAGATATTTTTTTATGCTACCAAGATATTCAAGATTCTGACCACGACAGAATTATACTCATAAATAAACTTAAAGTCTTTTAGTCTCAGATATATCTAATATATCATGCTTTTGGATCTATGGTCATTTTCAAGTGGTCATATCTTTCTTTTAGGCTTTTATATAAAATAAATAGATCATTAATTGTTAGTTATTCAATTTTTAGAATTTTTGATTGAGATCATGATGCAAGAATATCATAGCTTTAGTATAATTTGATTTTGATACTTTATTTTCATTCTTAATGATGTATCTAGAACCAATAGCATCCAAATGGATTTCAACATCCAACACTCATAAAGGATAGGTGTTACCCAAACTATGAAAGACAACAAACTCAAATTTTATAAGATTAGTCATATTAAAAAGAAGGAAAAATAAACAATACTTTAGCTTTCAAACTTAGCCTTCACTCTTTAAGAGGGTAGAGTCTCGTGTTGATAACATGTTATACAACTATGTAAAACACTACAGAATAAAGTATGAAGAAGAAGAGAGATGACTTCTTATTGCTCTTGAATGATATTCAAGTCTTGTGTAATATTCAAAATATGATTTACAATGAAGGATTATTTACAAAAAAAAATTGATTTAATCCTAAGTTATTTTCTAACTTTTCTCGAAAGAAACTACACTTATAACAATTTTATAAATAAGTTAAAATCATGTTTTCCCACATGACAACCACCACATCAAAGGACCTGTTGCCCCTCTCGCTATTACTCTTCTCCCGTCTGCCACCCTCTCTTTTCCTCTTTGTCGCCACTGCTTCATCAGCGAAATCTCATCATAAAAATGCAAGTGAAACTGACTGGTCTAACCAGAAGGTTCGAAGGTCTCGATCCAACCTTGGTTGTAGCTTTGAAATTTTATTTTCCTGAAGACGATTGTACTTTTCTGAGTTGGTTGTTGTGTTTATCATAAAGGGAAACTCAATAAAATGTGTGGTTTAAAGTCAATTTTTTTTTAAAAAAGTATTACATTTACTTAATTTTTTCATATATTATATTTATTAATTTTTTTAATTGACAGTATAACATTTCTTGTAATATTTTATAAGACAAGAACAAACATATATAAATTATTATATGTTACCTATCAATATACATGTTTAAATCTCTTTTATTGATTATTATTTTGGAAACTTTTTCAATAGAGTTCATTGTTATAAAAACTACCAATACTTCTCTAAAACTATTTAAAAATTTAAGACTCTACTTGACTGAATATGCTAATTAGAGTATTATTTTTTATTTATTTATACAATATTTTGTATTACTTTAAATACAAAAATTAATATTATACTGATTGTTATCTTTAGAAAATATTCAAAGTTAAGATAATAATTTTTAAATTTAATTATTTGATAATCTTGTTAGTTTGACCTTGAAATGTTTTATAAAATATTTCAAAGAATTGAAATATTTAAATATGATTGATTCAAATTGAAGTGAGTTACACAAATTAAGAAACAGAAAATTTTTGTAAGAGATAACCAATAAATTATTATTTTCTTTGTCTCATTTTAGTTGTCATAATTTTCATTTTTAGAATCAAATCGTATAAACTTATCTAATATTTAAAAAGATATTTATTGATTTTTGAAAAATAACATCAACTAAAATGGATCGAGAGAAATATTTCCTTTAATTATTAATAGTAACAATAAATACTAGGAGGGGATTTTAATGCTATCCTATCAAAAGAAGAAAAGTAAGGGGGTTTGCCTTTCACTATTTGCTGCAGCCCAAGACTTTGCCAATTGTATTGCAAGTTGCGCTCTGACGGAACTAAAGTTTAAAGGAAGTCTTTTTACGTGGTGGAATGGTAGGGTAGAGGAGGACTGCATTTTTGATAGACTTGATAGGGTCCTGGTTAGTCAGGAATTTTTACAGCTATTGTCTTCAAGTGAAGTCCACCATTTGATTAGGCAGGGCTCAGACCATGCTCCTCTACATGTTATATGTAACTCTAAGGAGGAACCAGGGCAAAGGCCTTTCAAATTTATGAATTTTTGGATAAGGCACAACAGTTTCAAAGTTGTGGTGAAAGAAAATTGGAAGATTGACTTCATTGGAGACTCTTTTGTTGAGTTTCGTGCCAAGATCAAAAGACTGAAAATAGCCTTAGCTAAATGGAGCAAGACCTCATTTGGGGATGTATTTAAAAAGGTTGCTACTCTTGAAGAACTGTTCCAAACAAAGGAAGCACAGCTGGAGATGTTTCCTACCCCAGAAAATAAGGAAGAATTAAATAGGGTGAATGCAGAACTAAGAAAATATTATTTATTTGAAGAAGATTTTTGGAAGCAAAAGGCTGGTATTAGATGGTTTATGGAAGGAGATAGAAATACTAAGTTTTTTAACTCCTATGTTAATGGGAAAAGAAGAAAGCTAAATATTTCAGAAATTCAAACTACACAGGGTGATGTTATCACTACGAGCAAGAATATTGGGGATGAAGCAGTTTCGTATTATGAGGAACAGTTTATGGAAGATTTATGGGCAAGGGACTTCAGCATGCTAGATTGCATTCCTTCTCTTATTACTGTAGCACAAAATGAAGAACTGACAAGGATGCCAGACGCGGAGGAAGTTAAAAAGGTGGTTTTTCTAATGAATGGGGATAGTGCAAGTGAACCTGATGGCTTCTCTGGGGTCTTTTATCAGCACTGTTGGGACATAATAGGTGAGGATGTTACTAAAATGATTCGAGCTTTCTTTTGTGGATACTTGTTGCCTAAATTTGTTACTCACACTAACTTGGTCTTGATCCCTAAGAAGGATTTTGTGAAGCAAATGGGGGATCTAAGACCAATTAGTTTAAGTAATTTTGTAAATAAAATTTTCTCCAGGCTGCTATTGGAGAGATTATCAAGTATTATGCCTCAAATCATATCTATGAATCAAACTGGATTCATTAAGGGAAGGAATATTGCTGAAAATGTTTTATTGACTCAGGAGATAATTAGGGACATCCAGAAAAGGAACAAAAACCATAATGTGGTGGTCAAATTGGATATGTCAAAGGCATATGATAGAGTCTCTTGGGTCTTCCTAACAGAGGTTTTGAGGAGATTTGGCTTTTCAGAAGTACTTATTGACATGATCTAGAGGTTACTAAGTAATAATTGGTACTCAGTCCTTGTTAATGGAAAGGCGTATGACTTTTTCCAGTCGTCTAAAGGGGTAAAGCAAGGGGATCCACTCTCCCCATTACTTTTTATTATGGCAGCAGAAGTGATGTCCAGAAGTCTTAACAACCTATTCCAGGATACAAGATATATTAGTTTTGGTCTCCCTAAATGGATTCCTCTAATCAACCATTTATCCTATGTTGATGACACCATTCTATTTGGGTCAGGGGACAAATACTCAATCAACAGGATGATGAGTGTTTTGTGCCAATATGAACAGGTTTCAGGACAGATGATCAACAAGGATAAGAGTTTTTCTATATTCATGAGAAAACTCTTTAGTGGTGGGTATGAGGCTGAAGAAATTAACAGAGATAAAAATGGGCTTATTTCCCTTTTGTTACCTTGGCTATCCTGTTTTTTATGGAAGGAGGAATGTGACTCACTTAGATAATCTTTTGAGAAAAATTGCACGAAGAATAGGATGTTGGCAAAATAAATTACTATCCTTTGGGGGTAAGTGTGTTTTGGTGAATCATGTGCTACAATCAATGTTTATTTATCTGCTTTCTGTGATGAACCCCCCCAAAGAAAATTATTAGCCAAATTCACCAGATTTTTTCATTCTTCTTCTGGAGCAAATGTGGAGGAGTAAAAGGGAAACACTGGGTGAAATGGGAAGAGTTATGTTTACCCAAGGAAGAAGGGGGAATTGGCTTTAGATCTTTGCATGATATGTCGAAAGCCCTTTTTGCAAAATTGTGGTGGAAGTTTAGGACCTCCACAAACTCATTATGGAGTCATTTCATGTGGAATAAATACTGTAAAAAAGATCATCCATGTATAGCTAGGGTACAGGGAGGCTCACCGATCTGGAAAAAAATAATTTGACACTAGAGAGGAGGTGGAACATGAGATCTGGTGGCAACGGAAGGCTGGAAACTCAAATTTTTGGCTGGATAACTGGACAAAACAGGGTGCCTTATATTTTTTTGAAGAGCAAGGAGTGGAACAAGATTGGGAAGGCAAAAATGTCATTAAAGAAGAAGGATGGGATTTACTAAAGCTGAAGGAGTTACTATCTGAAGAGATGGTAGATCATATTAATCATAACATCCACCCTACTGTGAGATACTTGAATGATATCCCAAGATGGATGCCTAGTGTTGATGGGGCTTTCACCACCAAGTCAGCTTATGAGCTACTAAGAGTACGGGGGAGCAGGTTGCAATGGATGGATTACATATGGGTCAAGGGCTTGCCTTTCAAAATTAGTTTTTTTCCAATGGAGGGTATGGAAAAGAAGGGTGCCTACTGATGACAATTTAAAAAGGATGAACATTAATATTGTCTCAAAGTGTTATTGTTGTGACAAATATGCACAAGAGACAATGTTACATATTTTCTTAACAACTCCCATAACCCAAAGGCTATGGAAGTTTTTTGCTTCTTGTGCAGGTATTGGAGGGGAAGAAAGGCACCTGCAGCAAATGATCTATAAATGGTGGGGAATCCAAGCAAACCCAAAAGTACAGGAGCTCTGTAAGATTATTCCTATGGTGATAATGTGGGAATTATGGAAGAGGAGGAACAATAGGAGACATGGAAAAGATGTTAACTTCCAGATCCTAGTATACCAGTGTCAGCAAACAGTTTACCTATTTGCCAACTGCAGATTCCCATGGATAGACTTGCCAAGAGATTGGGAAGGTATCCTAATGGTCCTACATAGGTATAGACCAAGATTACATTACCTGCCTGTCAAATGGAAGCTACCAGAGGAAGGTTGGCTGAAGTGTAACACTGATGGAGCATGCAGGGGCAATCCTGGGGAAAGTTCATATGCCTTTTGCCTAAGAAATAGTCAAGGAAATATTATGTATGCAGAGGCAAAAAGAATAGGGAAAATGACTAATATGGAGGCGGAGGTTAAAGCAGTACTGCATGGTTTGGACTACTGTAACAGAGTAGGTAAAGATAACATCATATTGGAGACAGACTCACAGGCCTTACAGAAAATAATCCTAAAGGAATGGAAGATTCCGTGGCACATAAGGGAAGACATTGAGCACATTCAACAAATTGCAGCAACCAAAAACATTTTTATTGTACACATCTTCAGGGAAGCTAACCAGTTGACAGATAAATGGGCTAACTTAGCAATACAAGAAGAGGGTGAATTACACTATCATGACTTCAGTGAGCTACCTACTGCATGCAAGAAAATTCTCAACATGGACAAAAGCCAAATTCCAACACTCAAAATCAGAAGTAGGATAATGGGGTTTTACAGAGAATCGCCTAGATCAAGAACCCAGATCTAGGTTGACACAGAAAGTAGCTTGTGGAAGGCAAGTCCCAAAGGGCACCATATATGTACAGGGTTTACTAGTAGCACAAAATTACAGTATGGTGGCTGTCACAACCCTTTACATGGCAGGACAAATACACTTTTGCAAAAGGAACAAAATAGGTGCTATACAGCTTTACAAAAAGAGGGCCCCAAAACCTGTACAACGAACCCAAAAAAGTGGAGCCAAGTTTGCTTCCTAGGATGGATCTGCTTCGGTCTTCCTGCCCCTGCAAGCCCTAGACGGAGTATAACTATTTTTGGTGTAAAAACAAGATATCATAAGCATAATCTGTTAAGAAGCTTACCGGAGGTGGATGAAAATGATGATTTCGGAACCATGGTAGGTAGTGCCACGAAGATACACAAAGCTGCCAGCTGGAGGTGCAACATTTTAGAAAATAATGGAGGAGATCGAGATCAAATCAACAATAGTATTTCAACTAAAGAACTTACTTTGGTTGAGAAGGGGGTGGAAAAGCAACGCTGTGGAAGGAGTTTGAGAGACACCCGCAAGAAGGAGCAAGAAGAACAAAAACTTCCCGAGGAAGAAAACCATGGTGAAGGAGCTGAAAGGTCACTGGGGGCAACTAAGCTGAAGATTCTGGAGGATAGATATTTTTAATAAAGGAGGTGGGCTGGATCCAAAACACATTGCTGGGCTGATTGTATTAATGGATTAATATGACCTTTGTAATGGTTTTATTTTTTATATAATAAAATGAGCCCATGAGCTCCAATTTTAATTAATTTATTTTTTAAAAAAA
Source organism: Solanum aculeatissimum (assembly GCA_038996855.1). Classification (NCBI taxonomy): domain Eukaryota; kingdom Viridiplantae; phylum Streptophyta; class Magnoliopsida; order Solanales; family Solanaceae; genus Solanum; species Solanum aculeatissimum. Next base: position 3,362 of record JBCEWC010004201.1, on the reverse strand, counting down.
ATACAATAAATACTAGGGAGCGCATATTTTTTTAATATTCTAGTGTAGGTTATTCTGGTTTTTCCAAGTGTGCGAACCGTCTCAGTGGTTTTGGTTTTTCGTTTAGTCTTGCCTCTTAGTCCAACTTATTACTTTATTGCATCTTCGGATGTATATGTATGTTTTTGTATTTGAGCTTCGAATTTTGGCGGTTGATTCTTTTGGAGGATTTGTAATTTTGAAGCCCTTATGTTTTGGGGCCTAAATCAGTGGCTTTAGTGTTGAGCCGCACTTGTTCATCATTTCAAAGCTTTGTTTTAACCGAGTTTGGATAATTGCAATTTGCCTAACTAGTTGGAAAAAGAGTTATAATTTTGTAAATTAAGATTGTTTAGGTCAGTGAGTGAGTTATACTTAGATCAACTTTCTTGGCTTTGACAGCATTTTTGGATCTGTGGTACTATGTTGTTCATGAAAGGTGATTTGCTAAGCAGAACTAGAAGGCTTGTCAAAGGTTTAGCCAAAGCTGAACCTGTCTGGCTCAAAGCAATGGAGCAGTCAGTACCCCATTTTCCTTTTCCTTTCTTCATTCACTTATCTCTTTATACTTAAACTTAAGATTCTCCGTGCTCTAATACTATATTGAAATGGGTGTATCGCCCAGAAACATTTATGTATAAATTTAACTTCACAACAGTATTGATTTCTGACAAGAGTTTGTTAGAATTATCCATGTTTTTTGGGGGGTAATTTCACTGTTGTGTGCATCCATTCTGCATTATGAGATGAAAAATATGCCTGTAATGCTTTTTGCTGATTGGATTTTTTTATTTTTCTAGGGCTCCACCTGCATCATTTCCTCGTGCTGAGAAAAAACTGGAACCTATTACTCTACCTGAGGATGTCTATGTCAACAAGTTCTTCCAGAAATACCCAGAGTCTAAACATGAGGATGCTATTAAGTATGCCTTTTAACCTGTTCATGCTGCTTAATGTGTATTGTTTGACTTCATTATCATCTGACAGTAGCATTAGAACGTGCTCCGATAGTAAACTATCCTTGAGGTGTAGGTCGTGTTGTATCTTGGTGATACTTTAGTTTAGAGTCTCAACAGATTGATTGTGTAGGCTTTAATTTTAAAAGGATAACGTGCAACATGTTGCATGTCGAGGATAGAAGTGAGGAAATCGTGCAACCAATTACAAACATGGTAGATACTAAATTGGGAATTGAAAATCATTGAGGTCTCAGCACATCATTTATTGTGCAGTTTAGAATAGAATCAGTGTTTTGTCATTATTTTCCTATTGGAAGAATCGACATGTGAAATTTGTCAATGTTTGTGCAATCAAGGCTTTTTTATTATTTTCTTTGTAATTTTAACAGAATTTCTGGATTTGACCCTCCTCCAGCCCAAATTTTTGGGTGGCGAGTGCTCGAGTTAAAGGAGCAGGGGGTTAGTGAAGAGGAAGCTATGGCTGTTGCTGATGTATGTATCTCGTCTTTCTAGATTTAAATTCATTGAGGTTCAATCTTATCCTAGGATCTCTTTTTTAAGAGCTTTGTGGTTTTGTTGCTATAGATAGAATATCGTGTAGAGAAAAAAGCAAAAAAAAAACATATTCTCGATTGAAGCAGATTGCTCGACTTCATGGGAAGAAACCACCTCCTAATCCATATCCAAGTGCTATCAAGGAGATACAAGCTGAAGAAGGAAGTTTGTGCGTGATCGTTTCTATAACCGAGATATTCTTAAAATTGTGGAGAAATTGAAAGAGGAGAGGCAAGCAGAGTTGCAAGACCCAAGAGGTGGACGTGGTTCGTAAAAATGCACATGGTTTTTGCTAATAGTTTTTCTTTTCGCCTTTTGGTCCGAGTGGCTATACTTGGTAATATTATATGATACTCTTTGTCCAAGTGGTTATACTTGGAAATATTTGTGATATCCTTTCCCCATGTACTAGAAAAATGTTTCACTTCTGGTTTACATAGTAGGCTTGGAGTTCATATTACAATTAAATTTGGAAAATAAGGGAATAATATCTCTTGCAATGTTACACAAGCTTTGCAAGTGTATTGATTCCGGTATACCAATTTTATTATCTAATTATTTATTATTCTCTCCGTCCCATTTTATGTGGCACCCTTTAACTTGACATGGTGTTTAAGCAAAAAAGGAAGACTATTAAAACTTGTGATCTAAAATTATTCTTAGATATTTGTGTGGCTGAGAATCATTTCATTAAGGGTAAAAAGAAAAATTTTAAAGGTAAATTGTTTTCAATTTGAGTAAGGTGACATTCTTTTTGGGACGGATCAAAAAAGAAAGGGTGTCGCATAAAATGGGACAGAGACAGTGATATTTAAGAAGTCTTGTGTACTATTTATTATTTTTTTCCTTCATGGGAGGAGGTTATCTTGGCCTAAAGTGTTGGTGTAATATACCATAATACAATAAATTACAGTTGTAAAAATAAAGTGACAAAATTGAATTAAAAAATCATTCAGGCTGAGGCGCGGATATTTCGCTCTCTTTAAGAAGATTCAAGTCCACTACAACATAATTTACATCGATCCAACAGTACATCTTTTGATTTGTCCCCTCCAGGATACAGTAGTCCAACAATGTTGTATAACTCAAACAACTCCGGATTAGTTGAAGAGTTCAAAGCTCCACAAAAAGAACACCTTCCTTCAACATATAAATATCATCTTTTGTATATAGTGAATATAGTTAAAGACTTAGAATATTTTTCATTAGTCTCAACTCTCTCTTTTACTATTGCACATTTCACTAACTTCATTACACACTACAATATTTATCACACTTCTCATTTTTCTTGTATACTTCTTCTTCTTTTTTTCTCATAGAAAGATCACCACTATTTATAGGTGAGGAATTCTTCCTTGTCTTGAATAAAAATAAAGTGGATAATAATGTAAGTGAATGAATGGAGGAATTATGTCTTGAAGGTTACATAAGTTATAAGGCATAATGAGGTAGAACATGGTTTGGTGATTTCATGAGTTACAAGACTCTAATGGTCATATAAGTTACAAGAAACTAATGACCATAAGAGTTACAATAACTAATGGTCATATAAGTTACAAGAATAAATAACCATTCTACCACAATTTATACCCACTAACATATACATTTAATATTTTATTTTAATAATAAAATGCATATATACCAATATTCCCCCACTCATTTTAATATTAAAATAAGAGAATTCACCAATTTAGTTGAAGGTAGACTATTGTGCATTAGGGCTGTGTATCGGGTGATTCGGTTCGGTTTTGAGTATTATCGGTTTTGCTTATTGGTTATCGGTTTGTAGATAAGTTAAACCATTAAGGAACCGTTAAGATATCGGTTTAT
>JBCEWC010004200.1:0-27931 GCA_038996855.1 Solanum aculeatissimum | reverse complement strand
TGTCATCTTCATCATCTGCTGAAGAAGATATTCCTGTATTCAAATTTTGTTGAATGAGAATTTCCTGATCTATGGAGGTGCTTGTCTCCACCTGTTCTGTTCCACTTTAAAAAGAATGATGATGATGATAAGGTGCAATAACTTTCAGAGTTTACATACAAAGTGGAACCTCAGAAATTTGTCTGGCAAGTAGCTCAACCTTAGAAAGTGCAAATAGTATGTATATCTTTTTGCTTATTTCTTTATAGTAACAGTGGAATTTCTGTCTTGAACAGTTATCTTTTATTGGTAATGCAGTTGGTGAAATTCATTTATATATATATATATATAATTGAGAATTTGAGATGATTCCTTGGGTGCATCAATTTCTTGATACAATTTTTCTAGCAATACCATTGATCTACACAAACATTTATAATTGATTAAAGTTTTTAAAAAATAACTGGGAGTAAGCAAGTTTCTCTTAATAATGCTTGTCAAACCAAATCCTTACAGGATTTCCCTTTGGTCATATGTCTCTTTCAACCAAACAAAGTTTTGTTGCAAAAGGTATGTTTCACTATTTTTCTTCTTTTGTCCTTGTTCATCAGTTTACTACACTGAGAGCCAAGTTGGAGGGTTTCTTTGGTACTGATGCAGCTAGAGATTTGAACGATATCGTATGTATCAGATTAACACTCATTACAAGCCTATTCCAGTGCGACACTGTCCCTAACATAAACTGCAATGGATTTCATTATCCTATCAAAAGTACAAACAAACATGTACCACAATGCAGTATATCAATTTCTTATGGGAACTTCTTGCTGTTTGCTTAATGCCATTTTAGTATGCTACTCCATAATGTCAATTTCTTTTTTCTTACTGATTTGGTACCAGCAAATTTGTTTCTTTCACTTTCTTTTGTTTTGCAAGGAGAGGGAGGATGTAAACAATAATTTGGAAGTGGCTTGGTTAAGCACTAACCTTTAACAGTGAGCATTTGATGTTAGTATATAACTTAAAAGTCTTCAAGTTGGTAAAAGTTCTTTCTGGAAACAATAGGATAATCAAGTTTATTTCAGTTCTGAAATGAAGTTCTACTGAAGATATTTGTTCTCTAGCAGGTTTTTCTTCTGGTTTGCTAGTTGATGTGATTATATATATATATATGAACTTCACTGTTGCAATATAATAGATAGTGCATGGCTTTTAAAGCAAAGAAGATTACATGTGCATTGGCAGTATTTGTAATTTTTCTAAAGAAAATGGAATTACTAACTGTTGAATAATACATATGGGAGATATACTTCCAATTGTGCAAACGGGCCTTTAATAAATTAGTTTTTTTTTTTTGGGATAAAGCCATTAACAAATGGCAAATATTGCAGACCACGTTGATAATTTAGGTCTTACGTTTAAGCCAAAATCATTTGAATTTTTATTCTTTTGTCAATAGTTCCATTCTTAATATTCTAGATTAATTTTCATAGGCCTGAATTTTCGTCACAATATGTACCCCTCTTACAAGAGCAATCGTCCTCCAACACCTGATACAATTGTTCAAGGACTTCAATTTTTGAAAGCTTCCCTCAAGGCCATGTCTATCAAAGTGATTGAGGTGAGGTTTGTCAAGCACCGTGTCAAAGATCAATCCTCTAAGCTTGCGAGATGCTAGGTTTATTAGTTTCTTCAGCAGGTGCCAGGTGTTGAAGCAGATGATGTAATTGGAACCTTGGCTGTTAGCAGTGTTGATGCTGGATTCAAGGTAAATGAAGAATCTTACCTGACATTGAAAATTTCATACAAATTTCTACCTTTTCATCTTATGTCAATCCTAACTGTTACAATCCAAGTTTTTTTTTTTTTTTTGAGAAAAGGGTAACTGTGTATTCATGTCAAAAGGTTCATCATCCAAACAGATGATGAAACTGGAAACTTACATCCCAGCCAGAGGGTAAATTACAAGTTTCCTATGAAATCTATTAGCTCTACTAACTCCCCTATCAAACTACCTTTACACCAAAAAAACAAAAGGCCTGTACAATTCATTCTAATTTTCTGCATGCTAGAATTTTGATCCTCAAAGCACCTAGAGTTTCTTTCTTTCCATAGAGTCCACTATATGCAGGCAGGAATAGTTCTCCACCAGTGACCTTCACTTTTTCTGTTACCAATCCCTGTTCAGTTGTGCTAGGCATCACCCATTTCTCTCCCAACATAGACAAAAACATGTTCCATAAATTTATAGCTACTTTACAATGACGGAACAAATGGTCATTAACTTCTGCTCCCTGCTCACACATGACATATCTTGAGCTAATCTGCCAGTGCTTCTTTTGTAGAACCTCATGAGTTAAGCAGGCCCTTCTACATACCAGCCAAGCAAAGCAAGCCACCTTTGGGGGACTCTTGGTCTTCCATGTCATCTTCCAAGGCCAACTATCAGTCAGTGATTGCAGGGTGTTGAGTTTCCAGTAACAAGACTTCACTGTGAACATACCCTTGCTATGGTTTTTCCATCTCACACTGGCAGGCTTCATAGATGAAGCTGGCTGTGAGTGGAGAACTTCCAGCAATTTGGCAAACTCCCCTATTTCCCAATCATTTAGCGCTCTTCTAAAGATTAGGTTCCATCCCTGTGGACTCCAAACTTTACCCACAAAGACCTCTTTATGCGGGCTTAAAGCATATAATTGAGGGAAGGAGTCTCTAAGACTGCCTTCTCCATTCCACGCCTCATTCCAAAAGTCAGTTTTCATCCCATTACCCACACTGACTGAGATTTCATTGCTGAAAGAGGGCCATAATCTCCTTATGGACTTCCAAACACTGCATCTAAAGGTACCCGCAACTTCCTTGGTTGTCCATTGGGAGAGTAAGCCATACTTCCCTTCTATGAATCTTCTCCAGATGGCCCTATCTTCAGTGCAGAACCTCCATAGCCATTTCTGTAGCAGTGAAATGTTCTGTTTGGTGAGATTCCTCAGGTTGTGTCCTCTTTGCTGAGTGTTGAGGGTCAGGATGTCCCACGTCAATAGATTGTATCCTCTCTTCTCCTTGTTTCCTTGCTAGAAGAAGGATCTTCTCACCCTGTTGAATTTCCTTTCAAAGCTTTTTGGTACAGAAAACAGACTCATCATGTATGTTGGCATGCCATCAAGTACTGACTTGATTAGGGTCAGTCTACCCCCTATTGAGAGGTATTGGCTTTTCCACCTGGATATTTTCTCACACCTTTCCAGCACCCCATTCCACACCTCTAATTCTTTATTTTTAGCCCCCAGTGGAAGTCCCAGGTATTTAGTTGGTAGCGAATCCAACTGACATCCCAAGATATCAGCTAATTCCTGCAAGTTACCAACTTGGTTTGGGGGAAACATGTGGCTTTTCAGCCAGTTCACATGTAGCGCCGAGATTCCTTCATGGATTGTTAGGATATCTCTCAAATGTTTCATCTGGCTTGGTTCTGCTTCATAGAAAATTAAGGCATCATCCGCATAAAACAAGTGAGATATTTCAAGAATCTCCCCTTTGCCTGTTTGAGCACTAAAACGTCTCACCTATCTGTTTGTATTTGCTATTCTGAGCATTTGAAGGAGACGGAAGGGTCCCCTTGCCTAAGGCCCCTGTGTGACTGGAAGAAACCTTCTGTGTTGCTATTTATTACAAGGGAGAATTTGACACTAGTGATACAGAAACTGATCCAATTTACCCATCTACTGCCAAATCCCATATCTTTTAGAATTTTGAGAAGGAAATTCCAGTTGACATGGTCATAAGCATTTTCAATGTCGTATTTGCACAAGATCCGTGGTTTCTTCTGCTTGATCCTCAAGTCTACCAGTTCATTGGCCAACAAAGATGCATCCAGGATTTGTCTCCCTTGTAAAAAAGCCATTTGATGTTCATCCACAAGCTTCCCCATAACAGTTTTCAACCTTTCAGTTAAAAGTTTGAAGATGATCTTGTAGACACCCCCCCCCCCAATCAAACTAATAGGCCTGAAATCCTTTAATTCAACTGGCCCAGGCTTCTTTGGAATCAGTGCCACAAAGGTGGCATTGAAGGCTTTTTCAAAAACACCTCTTTGATGGAAATTGTCTATGGTCTGCATCAGGTCTTCCTTCAGGATCTCCCAACATGCCTTGTAAAACTGCAGGGTGTAACCATCAGGGCCAGGGGCTTTATCCGCATAACATTGCTGGATAATATGAAGCACCTTTGTCTCTGTGAAAGGTCTTTGGAGCCATTCATTCTCCTCATTGGTAACTGTGGGGCAGCCAGCCATTGCAAATGAGGGTCTCCATGATTCATTCTCAGAAGACAAATTAGTGTAGTAATCTACCTGGACACTTTTGACTTCCTCAGTCTGTTGGACCTCTTCCCCTTTTACAACCAATCTGTCAATTGTATTGTATCTTCTGTGGGCTGTAGCCAGCCTCTGAAAGAACCTGGTGGTCCTATCTCCTTCTTTTAAAAACAATGAAGAATTATGTTAGGTGTCCATTTGGAAAGTAGTGACCTTTTGTATCTCTGCTGCCTAGCTGGAGAAGAGAGCTGATAGTGCCAGTAAAGAGTTATTTCGTGGTCAAAAGTATTTGTGGGCTAAGAGGTCCTTTCAGTATGTGAATCTGAAAAGGATTCTCCTGTGAATTGATCTTCTTAAAAACTTTTCGTTTTCCAACATCATTTTGTCTTTAATAATGAAAATTACTGGCATCTGGACATAAATATTGAATTGTAATATGAGCATTCTGTATTTTGTCGTGTCTTCATCTTGATCTCTCAGTGTTGACTTGTCTTCTTAGTTTTTATAATCTCTACATTGATTGTCTTATTAGTTTATATACCCAAAATTTGGGCTGCGGAATTTCATCAGCTTATGCATAGTCCATTTCCCACTTGTGGGATTTCACTGGGTATGTTGTTGTTGTTGTATGCATAGTCCGTTTCTTATATTTTGTGGTCAGTTTTTCTCGTGAACAAGTTACATCTTAAGAACCCTAGTTTGTTATCTGGCTGATGTATTTGTTGCTTGCTCTATTACTTATACAGGTGCGAATTGTTTCCCCGGATAAAGATTTTTTCCAGATTCTATCTCCATCATTACGCCTTCTACGAATAGCTCCTCGTGGATTTGAGTTAGTTCACTTTACTTCAGCATGTTGATTAATTTGTGCTGGTTGAGACTTGAATCAGTTCATATTACTTTGCTTCTTGATGAATATCTTAGCACTACGTCCTTTTCTTTTACCTTTGGGATTATACTGGATCAAACTGGTGTAGATGCTGTAGTTAATTAAACTTTTTGAGATATTATGGTAAATTTGGGGTGTCGTGAGATGTGTCACGCCCTGAATCATGGGCTGGGTGGACAGACAATCAATGCCTTCAACTTGCCCGAGCGAACTAGCTCTACATGGCATAGGACTTGAAACGTTTAAGTAGATGAAATAGATTCATAAGATAAAGTCGTTAAAAGAATTCCATTCATAAATACTTGCTTTAAATTCAAAACAAGTGATTAAAATTGAAAATTGATAGAGTATGTATAAATGAACACCTAGACTTGTCTATATATGAATCCTCTAAGCATAATGTGAAGAACAATGTTTATCGTGACAGGGCTCCGACATACCCTCAAGCTATCAAAGCTGAACAAATAAAGTTTATACCCCAAGATCAAGTGGGGCTCACTAATAGCCGAGTGTGCAGAAACCTAGTGAGTAGCCTTGTTGTCCCGAGTGTTTGAACCTGCAATGTGATATGCAATACTCCCAAGAAAACGAACGTAAGTACATGTGGAATAGTACTCGTATGTAAAACATAACCGAAGAAATGTAAGAGATGCATGAAGGAAAAAAGGACAACCCAAAGCATAATGAGTAAAATATGAGGAGAATAAGGGAGCACATACATCGGAATAAAATTAACGTTGTCATCATTTCCTTAAAGTATACCTTTTATGGGAGTTTGTTAAGTTACTGACATATCCACTATTTGAGCACATGGAATCTGATCTTTGCTCGATCGGCTAAGCCATCCCATTACCTTGTCGGGGTAATGAAACATAGATATCATAAGTTGGCATTTATATCCACATAATACTCATATTTGGGGTAACATAGAGGAAAATTAATAGTACTATTATCCTACAGAGGCATACGTAGTTTCAAGTAGAGGCGTGTCTAGGATTTCAAGAGGATGGATGCACCATCACCTTTAAGATAGATGTTCGATTTAGTTACATAATTTTTATGATAAAGCAAACCTTGATGAACAAACTATAGTTAATACTATTATTATAAGTTTGATTATATAAATTTTTACATTGACAAAAAGTTGATGAGCAAACGATAATTAATACTATTATTACAAAAAACCTGTCATTCATTTTACAATTTCCCTCGGTGAGTTTTTATACTTTGAAAAAACTATCAATAATAGCATTATTGCATAAAGTTTTAAATACTTTACATTCTATATACCTAACTAAGAAACCGTAAAAGTTTCTTCAACAAACACCGAATTCATTGGTGGTAATGATTTTCAAAAGAGTGTTTGAGGAGAATGGTCATGGTTATTAAAATTAATTGGTCCAAAATATTTTATCACTTAGAACCTTTGGGGTGGCCCAATTGACCCTTCAGGGTGGCCTAGTGGTCCGTGATTGAGACTTCCATGTTAGAGGTCTCAAATTCGAAATTCCTTGCTAGCGAAAGCAAGGAGTTCGCTTTTGGGTCGAGCTCATCCCACCGGGCTTGCCTAGTGCGGGTTACCTCTCCTATGTGGTTTGCGAGCTATTGCATAAAAGCTGGGGTTTACCTTGTGCCCACCCAAAGGGTAGCGGCTGCGGGTTCCCCTTGTCATTAAAAAAATATATTTTATCACTTAGAAAAAGATAAAGATAGAATTTATTCTTTATTTCTCATTTTCTCATTAATATTAATTTTTCTTGAAAGTAAACAATATTAATTATATATAAAACATATAATTGAGTACAAAACTATTATAAAAACAAGGACAGATTAGTCAACATTATTTCTTATTTACAACTTTTTAAGAGATGTCCAAACGAAAAATGTGAGAAGTAAAAAATCAATGAAAAACATATTGTTATATTCAAAGATTTTTTGGATGACAAATATTTGGAGATTTAAGAACTATAAAATTAGGTCTTGGGCCTAACTCACACCCCACAAGCTAGCTCAAAGGGAGGAGAATGCCTAAGCCTTATAAGAAGTGCACACATTTTATTAACCACCAATGTGAAACTTTTTTCATTCTTCAACATCCCACCTCACGTCCCGTGCTTAGCATCTAGTGTGTGGACAATTTTTAATTTTCGGGGGCACAACATTGGGTGAGATGAATCCTACTCTAATACCATGTAAAATTAGGTTTTGGGCCTAACTTATACCCTAAAAGCTAGCTTAAAGAGAGGAGGATTGCCCAAGCCTTATAAGGAGTTCATCCTCTTATTAACCACCGATGTGGGATTTTTATCATTTTTCAACACCCACCTCACGCGCAATGCTTATATCTGGTGTGTGGGCAATTTTTAATTTACATTGGTGAGATGGGGTCCTGCTTTGATACCATGTAAAATTAGGTCTTGGCCTAACTCACACCACAAAAGCTAGCTTAAAGGTAGGAGGATTGCCCACGCTTTATAAGGAGTCCACCCATTTTATTAACCACCCATGTGAGACTTTTGTCATTCTTCAACAAGAACCCAAGTGAGAAGACAAAAGAAGAAAGGGGAAAATGTATAGAAAGCAGGAGTAATCAAGTAGAAAATAATTATGTCCCTAGCAATTATGGAATTAGAAAGTCAAGATTGACCATCACACAGTAGCCAAGATACAAATGAAAACAGTGAAAAAACAGAATTACACATGGGGAATCAATCTCTCGACCTTCAAGTTGAAGGTGCACTCAGCGACTGCCAAACCGAAGAGATGAGCCTGGGTTCACAGGCCCTTATTTAACCTGAAACAATACCGCCTTTATACCTAGTCTAAGGAAGGGAGCATGGGTTCACATGAACCCACTTTCTCCATGTAAATCCACCACTGGTTTTGGCCGCTTGTTTTTAGAACTCATGCCATCTCAGTTAACAATGATCCTCCAAAAATGTTTACGTGATAAAAGTTAGCTCAAGGGCTCATAATCATAATTCATATTCATCGTCATGTGTATCATATAGTAAAATCATCGAGTTCATACTTTTTGAAGAAAATCATATGTTCATTGTTTTATCATTATCATTGTAAAATCAATAACATTCATGAGACATGAATATTATTAGAATCTAGGGATACCATAAGGAGCTCATGATGTTAATAATGAAATACGTGAGCTATACATAATGTTTCAAAATTTAAACCCTAACTTGTCTCATAGTGGAGAAATTCACGAGTATGAAGAACAGGATGTGGGGAAGAACAATAATGCTCCCACACAAAGAGAGTTAACCTTACATAGCTCAATTGCTCCAAATTACTCGAAGGAAAATCTGAACTTTGATGAAGAACACCAAAAAATCTATGTTAAATCCTTTGAGAGGGGTTTTCTTGAAACTCTATATTCAAGAGATGATTCTCACTAATAATCCATATACTAACGATAGAATAGCTTAGAAACACTTAGAATAAACTTAACTTGATGTGGGAGGATAAGGAGAGGAGAGAAAAAGTTATCCTAGGGTCTAGAGAAATGAGGTAAATTTCGAAAAAACTCGCATAGGGTCATATTATAAGTTGATGACTGAGCCTGGGTTTCGCCATGTTGCATGCCTCATTGACGATGGGTGTCGTGTCCAACACTTGATCAATTTTTTCTCCTTGGCGACATGACCTCTACTGCGTCAAACTTGTGTTCGGTTGGTCATTGCGTTGCATCCCTAATGCTGCTCGCTTTCGTGCATCACGTTGGGAAGAGCAATGATCTGTGACCTGCACAGCGTCCAACTTGGACATGATGGGTGATGCGCTGCATGCCCCATCACATTGAATACTTTCTGTACCGAGTTCGGATTGACGAATGGTTTGAAGCATTAAAAACTAAGACACAAGCATGGCATCAATTATGGTTGTACATCCTTATCAACACTGTATAACCCATCCAAATTGAACCTCAACTCTCAAGCACAACCATATTCTGTGTTCGGATCGAATTACTCATTCGGAATGGGTCAACCCTTAGTTTGGAAGTACGAGGTGTTACAAGATGCACTTAGAATAGGGTAGGAGATACAACTTTTGCTGAAATGATTTGAGAGCTAATTTACTGCTATACCACAAACCAACTATTATGTACTCCAGAATTTGTTTATGAACAAGTGTCATTCTGACTTTGATCAGTAAAAGGGATGAAATTCCAGTTATTGGATGGGCTAAGGATTTGCAGATGTGGTGAACTTGATTCATGTGTATAAGAAAATTTATAAATGTGCCCATATTTTGGTGTTTCTCACTCTACAACTGCTGAGGAAACTTTGCATGAAATGAGTGTTTTGAAGCTGATAGGATGGATTCTGAATCCCATGATTTCCTTAAAAGGGGATTGGGAAATTAGTGAACCAATATATCATGTCAAGGAAGTACACCATGAATTCTAATGATTGACTGAGATAGGTAAATCCTGGACTAGCTTTGGGTATCTTAAAGTTGAGACAGCATTATGTAGAGATAACCACCATGTGTAGTTTCGTTATCTTTGAGGATAAGGTGTAATGAATGCTGCAGATAATCTTTTCCTCCTTTGCCATAAGTTTTTCTGTGATTTTGATATCTTTTGCTGTTTCATTATGGATAGTTCTGAGTCCTATCTCCTTCATTTGAAAGTTACATGATAATGGGGATATCAGAAAATTGTTGATTTTTCCGTCATCTGACATGTATCTGAAATATTTACCAAATCCCTTCTGGCTTCTGGCCTTTTGGCAGGATGGTCTCATTTGGAATGGAGGATTTTGCTGGAAAATATGGTGGACTGAAACCTTCTCAGTTTGTTGATTTGATCTCACTTATGGGTGATAAATCTGATAACATACCAGGTTCATTTGTGCTTCGTCATATAATCTCTTCATTAGATTGAAAGGTAGTAAGAAGATGCACTATATCTGTAGACGCATTGCGATCATTTATTAAGTTACCAGTACAGTCAAGCTCACATACACCAAATATATGCAAAATGGACACACACAATGTAAATTATAGTTTAGCATTAGCTTTTTTAATTCTAGCTAATTCCAATTTTGTCTATGTAATTAGATTTATTTTCCTGTCTGATTAAATCAGTAAAATAAGTCATTAGGCTCAGCCTATTGAATTTATCTTTTAAAAATAAAGGTAAATTGTGCAGGGACTTCTCTTTGTTTTCAACTAAACTTACTCAGCCCCTCCAACTTCTGAACACCCTTACCGAGAAGTCTTCTGTCAAGTGCTATCAAGAAAGTATAATGTTGCACCAGAAACCTTTTTGACTTGAACAAAAGAAAAGCATTAGCAAAATATGTTAGCACCCTTTTAGTCTACCAAGTTTTTGCAGGGAAAATTCAATTAGAAAGTAGATTACTTTAGCAGCTATTAATTACATTTTCCTGTTTTCTCTGTAGCAGTTATAAGCAGTAAGCACAACTTATCTATTAAGTATGTTTTCCTGTTTCTTTGTAGCAGTTATTAGCATTAAGGAGGTTGTTCATCCACTTTCTCATTTCAGTGGCAGTAGGAAGTTATTTCCTTGTTATTAGTTAGGTGTTTAATCTACCAATGTTGTATTTACAGTAGTTTGAATTCAATGGAAAGATAAGCAGAAAAATTCCAGTTCTAGAGTATTTTAACTCAAGAGATTGCAGGTTCTCTCTTAATGAACCAGCACCTTAGGTCAGAGAAAGAAACATCAGATTTCATCTTACTGCATCCCATAACTAAATCCATAACAGGGGACTGTAACAAAATACTTAGGTCCTTTTTCATTGGAGGTCTGCATGGGTGACTTAAAAAGCATTGCTGGCCTATTTAAGCACTCTGAAGGTTAAAGTTTAATAATGATGACGCAATGACGAGATGCAGAAAAGCTGTGAGTTATTAAAAATGGAAATGACTTGAGAAATTTACCTAGGTTACTCGGACTCTTAAAAAATGTCAATGGGTGAATGCCAAATTCTCCAAAAGTAGTGTATTTTTGGATAATCCGACGCAGGTGCGGCATCGAAAGTGAAGAGTGTATGCGACTTGGAATTTTATTTGGGAAGTTCATGGCACCTCCATTCTCATCGTAAAAGTCCAAATGAAGAGGAGAAGAAAATGCCATATCTATATCTCATTTCTTAGAATGCTGTTGTATCGATTCACTCACTAAAAATGGTGCTGTTAGTCTCACTGGACTTATAGGAAGTAGTTTATTAGTAGATACAAATCAGCTTCAGCTTAATGGTAGTACTCCGTTGGAATCCATCATTTTATAAAACTTATTTGCAAAAGATCTGGCACTATGTTCCTTTTCTCTTCATTTCTTTTGCAGGAGTTCACGGGATTGGAGATGTACATGCAATTCAACTTATTATAAAATTTGGTATGTTAATTGTTGTTAGTAATATACTCTATAGAGCCTTAATTTTGACGGGCTGTAATAAGTTATTACTGCTTCCCCTTCTTTTGAAGGATAAATCTTTCCATAATGGCCTCGTTTCCTGCATGTTACTGCTGCACTGTAATTGTTTGTAAATGTAGTGCACGTGAAAATGCTAATAATCCGGAGTATGCCTACTAATTCTGATTCTCAGTGCCTATAGGTTACTTGATTTCTAGACAAATTATTACTGTGCGATGCAACAGACTGGCATGCAAAATATTCCCTCTGACTTAAAAAAGAATGTCTTGTTCTCCTTTTCTGCTAGCTCTGTTCACTTCCTTCAAAGGAAAAGGTCAAATTCATTTTATGTGACAAGAAATGTGAGCTACGTTTACATTTGTCCCTGCCATTTCTTCTGCTATTCTTTTCTTCAGAAACATGGAAGGTAATACAAGGCCTTATGCGTTGCTACAATGAGTGAAAGCACAGGAAAATATTATTAAGATGTGTATCTTCTTTATTATGCGGAGCCTATTCATACTTATATACTACACAATCAATGCTGGCGAAATGAATCCATATTTTGGTAACCCGTCCATATTTTAATGGGTTGGGTGAGTGATTTTTTACATGGGTAAACTATGGGTTCAAACCCATAGAAATATGGGTATTCATGGGTAAACTATGAATTAATCAAATGAGTTAAACTTTCAACTTTTATTCACTCAAAATTCATTGTGTTTTCTAATTTTTTTTATGTTCGGTGTCTTAAATATTTTGAATAATATTTTTTAAATAAACTTATTTTCTTCAATTTTTTTTTAAAGAATTTACCTCTAAAAAGTAGGGAAAACATTTTTCAAAGCTCTCATTTAGCCTCGAATTACAATTTTTCCCTTACCCCACCCCATGCTTCTACTACTCCCCTCCCCCCCACCCCCACCCCCACCCCCACCGGGACCCCACCCAAAAAAAAATCATTTTTTTTTTAAAATACAAAATTTTTACTCTATCATTACCTCGTCCCCTACACACACACACACACCCCGAGTCCAAAATAATAATTTAAAAATTTATGTTTTTTTAAAAAAATAAATAGAATTTTTTTTATCCCTTCCTTATCCTTGATCTCCTCTCAATTCGAGTGTTAGGATCGGATTACGACTATGCAGGTCCTAGAATAGATTCGGGATCGAATTACATTTTGGAAGTCGAATCTCGCATGGGTGATTTGTTTCATTTCACAATAAAATCAAATAAAATATTTTCAAATTTTTCGTCCAAACATAGACTAAAATATCTTATTCATATTGAATTTTAAAGTAGAGTACTATTTGCTCATGAAAATATGGGTAAACTAATATTTTACCCAACCCATATTTACCCATATAAAATATGGGTGGGTTGAATTATTACCCATTTTATGTTGACCCATTTTCAACCCACCCAAATTTGACCCAACTCGCCCATTTGCCACCACTATACACAATACATAATATCCGTTTCCTTATGGGACATTGTATATATATATTCTAACACTTCCCCTCAAGCTGGTATAACTCACATATGTGCAAAGCTTGTAACAAATGCAACTTATATGAGGATCAGTGAAAGACTCGGTGAAAGTGAAGATTTCAGGAAGAAGAAAAAGCTTCTTTGTATTTGTTGATGAATTTACATCCCACGAGAATTGATACTTATTCAATGAATCCTAGGACTAAATAAGGAAAGACAATAATACTCAATCAATTACATCTAATTACAATTTAGTCCTATAAATTATAATTTAGCTGGGAAATCAATGAATCAACAAGCCCCCTCAAGTTGATGCAAAGATGTCACACATGCGCAACTTGCAAACAAGTGTATGGAAAGTCCGTTTGTTGAGGCCTTTGGTAAACACATTAACTAGCTGCTTTTCTGATGACACATGGAACAAACTCAACACACCACTTATAACTTTTCTTTGATGAAGTATCAGTCCATTTCAACGTTTTTTCTTCCGTCATGTTGGACTTGATGATGAGCTTACACTGATTGCAGCCTTGTTCTCACAGTACAAGGAAAGTTTTGCTTTTTCAGACAATCCCAATTTCTCTAATGGCTTTGTAGCCACAAAAGTTCGCAAACACCCTGGGCCGTAGCTCTACATTCTTCCTCTGCACCTGATTACACTTGCTTCTGCTTCTCCAAGTGACCATATTTCCTCATACAAGTGTATAGTAATCATACGTAGATCTTTTGTCATCTCGAGATTATTTCCGATCCGCATCTGTAAAGACTTCTATTTGGAGGTACCTTGTCTGAAAAAAGGTAGACCTTTCCGTGGAGCAGACTTTAAATACTGCAAAAAGTGAAAGACAACTTTGCATATGAGGATCTCGGGGATGATGCATGAACTGACTCTCCTAGCTTATTGAATAGGCTATCTTTGGTCTAGTGTGAGAGATTAATGAGTCTTTCAACCCACCTTTGACATCTCTCCTTGAAAACCCACTCTCCAATTTTGTTCGTAATTTATGATTGCTTTCAGTTGGTGATTCTGCGGGTTTGCAAGCCATCATTTTAAGAGGTCACGAACGTACTTCCGTTGAGAAATAAAGATTCTCTTTTTGATCTAGCAACCTCAGTTCCCAAGAAGTACTGTAGTTTATCAAGATCCTTGATCCCAAATGCTAGTACCAACTTCTTCTTCTATTGGGTTATCTTCTCCTTGTCATCTGCTGTCATTACTATGTCATCAACATAGATTTATGAGAAGAGTGAGTTTATCCTTTTGATGTGTTAATGAGGGTGTAAAATTGCTTTGCTTGTAACTAAAGGAGATTTTTGCTTTGCATAGTCTGTCAAACCAAACTCTAGGAGATTGCTTCAGTCCATATGAGGCTTTCTTTAGTCTCTGTACCTTTCCATGACTTTGTTCAGTACTGCTTCAGTCCATACGAGGCTTTCTTTAGTCTCTGTACCTTTCCTTGACTTTGTTCTGTACCAATCCCAGAAGGAATCTCCATGTACACATCTTGTTCCATGTCCCAACGGAGAAATACATTCTTCAATCAAACTGTTGTAAGTCCCAATCAAGATTGTCTGCGCAAGACAAAAGACTTCTAATATTGTTTTCTGAAACAGGGGCAAATGTCTCTTCATACTCCACTCCATAAGTCTAAATGAATCCCTTAACCACTATCGAGCTTTATGTTTTACTGTGAACCATTGCAATCAACTTCTTGTCCGGTGGTGATGTCAGAAGTTCCCAAGTCTCATTTTTTGACATGACCTTCATTTCTTCGACCATAGCTTACTTCCATTTAGAATCTGAAAACACATCCCTCCAATTCTAGAGGATAGGCACCAAAGAAATGAACAAGGAGAAGCTCTATCGGAGCGACATAATGAATTTTTTTTGATAATTGGTAACATTGTATTCTTCAGCATTAAGGATATGCTGGAGACCTCTAGAAAATTAGAAAAGAACAATAAGAGCAATACTTACAAGGATTTTAAGAATTCTATAAGTTGATCAAAATCCTCTAATCCTATCTCTTTACACGAAAAATATAGAGATACAATGCAATTCCATTTAACCTTATGAATGGAATTGGATATATCTTTTAAATTCCTACTATTCCTCTCCTTCCACACTGTCCACCAAATGCAACGTGGAATTAAATCCCACTACGTCTTCTGCCTCTTGCTACCTCCTCTCCTGATCCAACAACTTAGTAAATCGGCTGTATGTTTTGGCATAGTCCATTTCACTTCTGAGAGGTTGAGGAACATGGACCAGACTTGTGCTGTGAAAGAACAGTGTAAGAATAGGTGACTATTGGTTTTCCCTGTCTTCCCACATAAGGAGCACTAGGGAAGTATGATCTTACCTTTTCTCCCCAAAACTTCATGTGTCAAGCATGCCTTTTTGATGACTAACCAGGTAAAGCACTTAACTTTTACTGGTGTTAAATTCTTCCGTATCCGTTTTCATAAACTCTGGTATCTACTCCTTTGCAGGTTGCTCTCCTTCTTGTATGCCCTGCCAACTGTGTAGATCCCATCCTCACTGTGATACCATCTTACTTCATCTTTGGCAGTATTGGTGCCTGCAAAATCCCTCACTTCCTCCAGCAATTTGGCTACTCTTTCTATTTCCCAATCATTTAGAAACCTTCTGAAATGAAGGTTCCAACCTTGTTCTGTCCCGCAATCACTGACCATTGCCTCAAAATTGATGCACAAAGTAAACAGATCAGGAAACAGTTCCTTTAAGGGGATTATTTGATCCATACATCCCACCAGAATCTAGTTCTCCTTCCATTCCCCACCTTGATGTGTAAATTTGGCTCTAGCTTGGGCCATAAGTTTCTACTAGCTCTCCAAACTCCCACTCCATATGCATCTGTGCTTACCTTACTACACCAGAATCCATCCTCTCCATATTTACATTTAATCAGATCTTTCCCCTCTCTTTAGTATATCTCCACAACCATTTCATCAAAAGGCTATTGTTATGCTTTCTCAAGTCCATGATGCCCAAACCACCTTTGTCTTTTCTATGCAAAATTGTCTTCCATTTGACCAGAGTGTATCCCTTGCTCTCTTTGCAGCCATGCCAAAGGAAGTCTCTCCTAAGTTTGTCCAATTTCTTAGCCACCTTAGCAGGTAGTGTGAAAAGAGACATAACATATGTTGGGAGAGAATCTAGGACTGAGTTGATAAGGATGTGTCTACCACCAATGGAAATGTACTGCTTAGTCTCTTTTCAGTCTTCTCCACTATGCTGTCCCAAATCTCCAAATCCTTGTATTTATTGCCTAAAGACATACCCAAGTAAGTAGTGGGCAATTTCTCCACTTTGCAGCCCAAAATGTTAGCTAGCCTCTGGATGTTTGTTACATCTCTAATAGGATATAAACTACTCTTTCTATAATTAACTTTCAAACCTGTAGAAGCTTTAAAAAATAACAAAATTAGTTTGATGAATCTAAATTGCTCCTCCTGTGGCTCACAGAAGATTACTGTGTCATCTGCATAAAGTAAATGACAGATCTCTTTAATATCACCGTTGCTTCCACTAATCTGAAAACCTCTGATCCACCTGTTTTGAGTAGCAATCCTCATCAAACTATCAAAACCCTCCATTACCAGGATAAATAAAAAGGGTGATAATGGATCACCCTGTCTGATTCCCCTACCCGAAGAGAAAAAGCCCACAGGTGCCCGAGGAGAAAAAGCCCACAGGTTCTCCATTTACAAGAATGGAAAATCTCACTGTGCTTATGCAGAATTTTATCCATCCCACCCATCTTTCTCCAAAACCCATTTGTCTCAAGGTATTCAAGAGAAAACCCCAGTTTACATGATCATATGCCTTTTTGATGTCCAACTTGCACAATACCCCTGAGATATTCCCTTTCAACCTGGAATCGACACACTCGTTGGCAATGAGAGAAGCATCCATAATTTGTCTTCCTTTAATAAAAGTCATTTGGTTTTTGCTGACAAGCTTATCAATCACCCTTTTCAACCTTTTTGCCAGTAATTTTGCTATCACCTTATAAACACCAACAATCAGACGTATTGGTTTGAAGTCTTTTAGTTCAACAACCCCGACTTTCTTGGGAATGAGTGCTACAAAGGTAGCATTAAAGCTCTTCTCGGTCTTCTGTCTAGCATAAAATTGTTGGATAGCCTTTATAATATCCTCTTTCAAGATCTCCCAAAAATACAAGTTGAAGGACATGGGAAAACCTTCAGGTCCAGGTGCTTTCTCCGCAGCGCACAATTTTAAGCATCCCACGATCTCTTCCTCCTCAAAAGGACTCTCTAGTTCTATTTGCTCCTTCACGCTGATGTTTGTGATCCCTTGTAATTGTAGCTCAGGCCTCCACTCCTCTGATTCTGTGTATAAACTTTGGTAGAAGCTTTTGATTGTCTCTTTAATGATAGAAGGATCATTAGTGTTACGTCCATCCACCGTCAGAGAATCAATGGAATTGTACCTCTTATGAGAAGTAGCTACTCTATGGAAAAACTTAGTATTTTTATCCCCTTGCTTCAGCCACTGGATTCTTGACCTCTGCCTCCACCTTATTTCTTCATTCTTAGCTACTTGCTCGTAGGTGAGCCAAATTTGTTTTCTGTTGGATTTCCTCCTCAGTGAGCACTCTTTGTTTCTGTACAACTTCCCATTTGGCCAGCTCCTCCATAATCTCTTCCTTCTGTGCTTTACAATTGTTTCTCTTATCCTTACTCCATTCCTTCATCTTTTCTTTTAAGAGTTTCAACTTTGTTGCTAGAACAAAACCTGGGGGTCCAGTTATTACAAAAGACTGCCACCACAATTTCACCTCTTCCTTAAAACCTTCCACTTTCATCCACCAGTTTTCGAATTTGAAGTATGACTTCTTGAAATTCAAGCTCCCACATGTTAGTTGAATTGGGTTGTGGTCAGATCCCAACTCAGGCATTGTAGATTGCCTGATAAGAGTGAATTGTTCCTCCCATTTTGAGCAATATAAGAACCTGCCAATTTTGGAAGTTGTTTGGTGCCCTTCCCCTCTTCTCCAAGTGTAGGACCCTCCAAACAAAGGAGGGTCTATTTATTCCATCTCCTCAATGCATTTAGAGAATTCAGTCATAGCACCATTGATCCTAGATCAATTGGATCTTTTTGCCGGGTATCTTATGACATTGAAATCCCCCCCAACTACCCAAGGACCTTCACACAGACTTCTCATAGCACCCAACTCACTCCACAGTTCTCTTCTTTCTATTTTCTTGCACCTAGCATAAACTGCTGTTAGAAACCAGGAAAAATCTTGATTCGGAGGGACATAAAGAATTAGAAGGGACAAAATTAGATAAAGCATGTTTGGTGCAAGAAATTTTACTTCTTTCCTGTGAGCAATAGACAAATTTAAATCATTAGTAAATGTGGATAACTCAGTAGTAGAAGAAGGTTGGGCTTCGGCAGATTGTATGTTAACTTCTTCTGCTTCTACTCTATTTCTCCTTGAGTAAGTTTGTGAATAAAGTCTATCTAAGCACCCAATAGTCTC
This sequence comes from Solanum aculeatissimum, assembly GCA_038996855.1. NCBI lineage: Eukaryota > Viridiplantae > Streptophyta > Magnoliopsida > Solanales > Solanaceae > Solanum > Solanum aculeatissimum. The sequence continues at coordinate 9,314 of JBCEWC010004200.1, read as the reverse complement.
TCTCTGAATTCTTTCTCTAATTTTGCTTTCCTTTGTGGTAGTGATTTCAACGATGGAGCTAGGAAAACCATCTCATCTTCCTTATTACTCTCCCCTTGAAGAAGTGATAGTGTGATACTGAAATAGGGTTCAGATTGTCGAAAGCTAATATTCGTGCTGACAAAGAATCTCATGGAAGGAGGATGATATCATTTGTATCCTTTCTGCATTTGAGAATTCCCAATAAAGACACATTCAAGAGCTTTAGGATCAAGTTTCCTAGAGTTCCTAGTGTGAATAAAGCAGACACACCCAAACACCTTTTGGAGGAATAATATATTCATTTTTTTTACTTTCAAAGCTTCTAGAGGACTCTAAAGATAGAGGATATCTAGAGGCATCTATTGATGAGATAGGCAACTACTAAAATAGCATCCCCAAATATGGTTTTGGTCTAAAGTTGCTCGAACTCGGGTGCGGGTATCCGATATAGGTGCGGATCCTTCATAATCTAATTTTTAAGATTCGGGGATATGGATCCATGTATGGATACGGGGGCGGGGATTCGCCTAAAAATAATCAAAATATCTAAAAATAGAGTGATAAAACCTAAATTATGAGATATTATGCTAAGTTGCTCGGACTCGGGTGTGGGTGTTCGATACGGGTGCGGATCTAGAGGTTGGATCCTTCATGGTCTAATTTTTAAGATTCGAGGATATGGATCCATGTATGGATACGGGTGAGGGGGTTCGCGAAAAAATAATCAAAATATTTAAAAATAGAGTGATAAAACCTAAATTATGAGATATTATGTGAAAAACATGAACAAAATCTTGGAAGGAGATTAAAGGAAAAGGCGTGACATAGAAATTTCTATATAAAAGGTATTCCATTTTCTTCAATTTCACCTTAACTTTTGTATTGATTACAAAACTCATTAAAACCATCCAAACTTTCCCTATCGACTTTGATCAAAGTACCTGAAACCGGTTGACCAAATCGGACACGGATCCCACACCCACACCCATGTCGTGTCAACACGGGTGCGGCATCAAAAGTGAAGAGTCAGAGCAACTTAAGTTTGATAAATGCATCGTAAACATAATGAATCTTGCCACTTCTAACAGATGTCTATTTTTCCTTTCAGCAACTCTATTTTGTGCACTAGTATATTGTAAACATAATGGATCTTGCCACTTCTAACAAATGTCTGTTTCCTTTGGGCAACTCTATTTTTACACTTGTATAATGATAACTAGTTTGATAAATTATCCTATAAGACTCCAAATAATGTCAAAAAGTTTTATCCAAATACTATGTGTCATTGTCAAATTGAAAGATCTTTATCTTAGCTTCAAACCGACAACAAATCATTTTATGAAATTATTGAAAACGCGAGAAAACGTCACTTTTGGCCTTTAACAAACACACCCATTTCATCCTAAGTGCACCAAACAACAAAAAAGTAACAAACCATCAACTACCAGATAAAGAAACTATTTTGAGTAGGACCCCAAACATCATATCGAATAGTTGGAAAAAAGAGTTATACCTTTATTATGACTCACTAAATAAGTCTTTCTAGTATGCTTGGCATATTCACAAGTATCACAAAACAAAGAGTCAAACTCAGTTATGGAAACAAACTAGGATATAACTTCTTAAAGCAATAAATGGTGGGTGTCCCAACCTTCTATGTCACCATATTATTTCTTGTTTGACATCCTAATTTCCTCCAAAATCTCAAGTCCCATCTATCATGTATATCCATCATGCAATCTACCATTGCTAATCTTCTTGGTTTAAAGGTTTTAAAAAACACAATCATTAAGGGAACTCGACATTATAGATTAGTTCTTTGGTAATAGAGCTAACAGATAATGTGAGAACATGAAACCCAGGTATATGAAAGAATGGAAGATAATGTAGTATCGAGAGTACAAACGACTAAACCTTTTCCACAGTCGAGGGTTGCAGCCATTGGCTATGTTGACATAATCCCCTTTTTGGGACTAGGAGAGCAGTTTTGAAAGCCTTTAGAGGAGCTTGTCATGTACCCATTCACACGAGAATCAATCATCCAAGAATTAACCTTATTAAAAGCAGTACCTGACTGCACATAATTGGAACTCGCAGCACTGGAAGAGTCTAAGTTTGTTAAAAAACAACGCAGATGTTGGACCCCCTTTTTTTTTTTTTCAGAAATGGTTTCCCTTGGATGTCTCCACATTTTCTGTAATATTAGCATGACACCTTCATTGACCTACACGTTTTCCTCCATGACCTATAGCTGGCCCTACATTTAGTTTCTAGCATGTCTTTTTTGAATTCCTTGGCCGTCCATAATAATCACAGTGCAGGTGATCTTTATCAGAAGATGCGATTGCCCTTGGTACAATTAACCCAGACTTCTCACTTGGTGCAGAATAAACATGACCTCTCATTGACTCGTTTCCTGTTGAACATAGGAATATGCATCCTCAAGAGAAGGAAAAAGAATTTTACCTAGAACATTAACATAAGATACTTCATATCATACTGAGAATGGAGGAAAATAGACAATTACTTCTGTAGAATGAAAAATCATGGGTTAAATCCAAAGAAAAGATCAATAAGAAGCAGATTACTGAACTAGAAAGATTGAAATGTGGTTTCAATTATGAAGGCAGAAACAAAGTTTTAGATAAAATAAAGAGAAGTCAATTTCATTATTCCCTGAAGCTATTGGGGTTTAAATGATTATGTTTACTTGTCCAAAAGGAAAAGAAAGTAATACGTAATTACAATTGGAGTAAATTAAGCTACCCACTATATTTACATGTGTTCTAGAATATTCACCAGGATTCGGACACAAGGCATTACCACTACAAAAAAGGACAAATTACAAATACCAATTTGATTTTATATTTCATCCCAAAAGCTCTTGAATGAAGAAAACAACCCCAAATGATCTTTCAGTAAGAAAATCCAAGTACATCTGGAATAATTATAAATGAAACTTACAAAATAACAAAATCCAAAGGTTGAACTGATACTACTGGACCCCAAATATTAGAATGAACTAATGAAAAAAAGACTTTGCTTGACTCTCAGCACTATGGGGGAAGTAATGAGGCTGTGCTTCCTAAGTTGACACGACTCACAATCTAATGTGGCATATAATCAAACTAGCTACCCTCTTTTGTAGCTTGGATAGAGCCAGATGTTGAATTATGTTTGGAGGATCTATAATTGGACATGTTGTGGAGGAGTTAAGAGAAGGTAGTAAAGGCCTTGTGATTCATGCCCTGCACCAATTGTTTGTTCCTATACCACGGTCCCGCATAACAAAAGAATCATAAAGAAATACTATGAAACAATTTAGAACACAAATCAAATGATCGACATATACAAGATTATAAGGATAACTAGGGTTTTAAAAAAACAAAGTTTAGAGTGATAAAGAATAGAGGATTAGCTTGTCCAACTCTCCTTCTACTTTTGTTTGGAACCCTTGGGTAAGGCAACAACAAAAAGGGACTGTGAATAAATAATACTCCTTCCATTTAAAAAAGAATGACCTCCCTTCCTTTTTAGTCTGTTTCAAAAATAATGACCCTTTTCCTTTTTTGGCAACATTTTAATTTCAGTTTTCCATGTGGCATATTTAAAGCCACAAGATTAAAGGGCATTTTAGTACATTTGACATAACTTTAATTTTTTTTAAATAACCGAGAAATCCATCTGTGACCCGCCCTTTAGACCAACCACAACCTTCTAAACTAAGTGGATAATGAGCCTGCCCCTCTACCCTTCTCCACTTAAATACCAGGCTTCACTTTGCATGGTGTGGGGTTGAACCTGTCACCTCAACCACAAATCCTCCACCCTTTACCACTTGAGCTAGGCCTTTGGGTGACATAACTTTAATTTAGAACCTCAAAATTAAAAAATCGCCTTTATTTTTGTAAACTCCGTGTCAAAGTCAAACTAGGCCATTCTTTTTGAAATGGATGAAGTATTTGCAAAAGCGATTTATTATCAAAAGTAAAATTAGAAACACCCGAGTCCACAACCCACTGTCCAAGGGTATTTGACTTTCAATAAAAGCATAAGAATTACAAGCAATAGAAGTATCATGCTGAACAATTGAGGCTACTTGTGGAGATGTCAACTTGCTCATACGAAGGAACTCATCATATTCCCCTTTGGATAAAAGGTAACCCTAACCCTGATTATCTGAAGTGTTAGTCTAAGCAACATTAGCATTCTCAGCTGGTCAATCATGTAGAAATAGCATACTTCATGAATATGTTCAAGCATATTACAATAACTGCACTTAGGTCGAGATCTTCCAAAACGACCTCCTCCTTGTCAATTCTCCGTTGTCTAGGATGTTTCATTTTTTATCACATCATATAAATGAGATATGTCATCAGTGTATAAAGTACGAGCCTTTTCCCAAATAGGTTGGAAAGTCTGGAATGGACGAACAAGAGCATCGACTAGGCATATATAGATTGCCATAGGAGACAACACAATTGAGCGTCCTTCTACCACAGTGCTTGGGCCTTTTCATCTCCCTCAATAACCTTACTCACTTGAACCTCCTGACTCATTACACCATAACTCAATCAAAGAAGCTCAAATTAAATAATTTGAACTTCCCATTAAGGGTTCTGAATTAATCATAGGACTTGAGTTTTCAATTCCCGTTCCTTGTAGCCAAAATATCTATCTCGAAAGACATGTTTGATTGAACAGAGATCTAGCAAAAAAGAAGAGTTGAAAATAGTGAAGAAACCACCAAAAACTGGCTGAAAATCAGTAAAAAAAGGGTAAAATGTCACTATATTGCCAGAAATCACCATTCCGGCTACTCTTTCCAGCGAAGTGCTGATCGGAAATTGTCAGAACAGGGATGAGTCAGGTTTGAATAGGCAGGCGGCCATTGTATAAGAATCTGATTTAGGAAGGGTTGGAAAACACATATTTTGCCAGAAACAGAATCGCATTTCACATGTGTAAAAGTGGAGGGATTGGCTCGGAGTGATTGGGCGATAGCAGGAAAAAACAGCTAAAATAAGTGATTGAAATAGGCCTCACATGCTATTGATGCCCGACCTTCGGTAGGCGCTGATGAGATTCTATCTGAGCGCCTTTTTGGGTTTTTGGTCGCCTGAGATTCTGAGTCTCGTGGTATTATTAGTTTTTGCAAAACACTGGTCGAAAGTGGTATTGACACAAACAACCACTTAGGTCATCAATGTGATTCAAATTTTCTTCCCAAAAGATGCTGGTATTTTGCACAGCGCTATTTTCTCACTTAGGCTCTGTTACCATGTGATAAAGCACATGAAAATATTATTAAAGATGTGTATCTACCTTATTACATTGAACGCTATTAATAGATATATTCTACAAAGTACATAATAATCCTTTTCCATATGGAACACTATATAATAACCTTTTTTCATATGAGACACTGTATACATTAATATACTAGCCTACGATACCAAGCAACTCACAATATTACCCTCTCTTAAATAACTCATCCTTATCTTAATAACCATTCTGAGTCAAAAAGGACTATTCAGTTGGGACAAAGTATTTAACAACAAAGGCAAAAAATAATCTCTCATGCTGCAAAAGTGAAAAAATTAAGGTAACCGACTGACCCAATGTCTGGCAGTAAAAAATAACTTTAGCTCAATAACTATTATCACATTCAAACAAGTCCCATACCTTTACTAGTCTGAATCCATTTATTGAGTATCTCTTGGTGTCATAGCTCTACGAGGAGTAAATAAAACTGATAAACTAGTGAGATGGTGCAAACTACCATAGGATACAGTATGATAGTTTCTGCATGCTGCCTGGTGTAGTCTCACTTTTTACTAGCCACTAGAACCTATCCATTTTGATTTTTCAAACATAGAAAACTTTCTTGAAATGCAACTGAAGGCTTCAATATCCACATCATCAAGTACCTAAGAGATGATTCTCAATGTCACAAGAGAAACTAAATGAGTCAATTCTTGTACTCTGAATTCCCGGCCGTTCTCTGTAGGACCAGAGGGATTATTGGCCTTTTCCTGTAAAGAAAGTGGCTAACTACCTGCAAATTATGGACCCTTCTCGTACACAACTAGTATAATCCAAAATCACCGTTACTCGGACATCTTTCCTGTCTTTCAGTGGCATGTTTCGGTATTCTTCTCCATTACTTAGAAAAAGTGAGCCACCGGTTTAGGTACAAGATACTATCATTACCACCTTGACCAAAGACATACCCGGCATACTAAGAGCGATGCCTTTGAAGTAGGGACCTATAGGTGTGTGTGACCTTGGCCAAAATAAGTTATTATCATGTTATAAATGTGGTGCCATGGTTCTTACAGTCATCAGATTTTTTTTGCGATGTTTAGTGTTACAATATTCTTCATAAAAAATGAACTGTTTGTTAATAAAAATTAGAGGCTCATTTATCTCCTTTGATGGTATTGGTTTTTAATCTACTCTTTATGTTTATTTTTCTATCTTCATTTATGTAGTAATTTTTTTTTCTTCAATTCCATTGTAATTTAGGTTGGTATTAACTGGTTTCTATATTGGTTTTATTTAATAGGTACACTAGAAAACTTGTTAGAATGTGTTGAACAAGTTGAGGAGGAGCGAATTAGGAAGGTAATTCCTGATAATTTATGATTGTGCTCTATTTAGCTTCTCTTGGTAGTGACTCGTCACATGAGATTCACCATTTCTAATTATCCTTTCTTTAATTTGTCCATTCAAATTGCCTCCAATAGGGGAAGCCCATGTAAATTTTTCATCCCAGGTTATCGTTTAGAAACAGTAGCTGAGCTTAGATTCAATAGTACTCTATTAATACGGTAGTATATCACAGTCTTGAATCCAAATCTTGCTGATCTAGTATTATGGGTGATGTGAACAGGATTTGAATTACTCTGGCTGTGAATTATTTACACTTTTAACTGTTTTGTCCATTTATTCCCTTAGCTTAAATTATGATATGATTTCCCAATTATTTTTGACCATGTCTGTTCAATGAACTACCATTGCAATGCACTCTGCTAAAAAAAAGAGAAATATGTGCAGAAGAGAAGAAGAAAACTAGTTTATCGTTGGTGATTTCTGACAATTAAGATATGTTATCTGCCAAATACCATCTTTTAGGAATTGGAGTCACCTTGCTTTGTACATGGATCACAGCATGTGTGTGTGTCTCTGTTGGTTTAGTATTTTGTAAGGAACTGGAACTTAGGCCTAACTCAGCCCCAAAAACTAGCCCAAGAGGGGAAGATTGCCCAAATAATTTAAAGAGACCACCTATCCTGTAAATCATTGATGTGGGAACTCTTCAATCACCCCTCCCTGTCCAGGGTTGGACATTGAAATTTGAAGCATGGAATTTCTTTTTAATTATGGTGGCCCAACATCGGGTAATAAGATTTGGGAGGAGTTCTGTTTTGATACCATGTAAAGAAATGGATTTTATGGATCAAACCTGAAGTAGGCCATAGGGAGTATCAATCTTATGGATGAAAGCTACTTTTGAAAATGGTAAGAGTATGTAATTATATGTTTGTTTGTGTTCCCCTTCTAAAACAATTCTGTTGCATCTCTTTCTGTGATCAAATAAGGTGTAATTTCCTTTAAAATGCATCCAGTATATCAGAAAATTACAAGCAAAAGGAATTTAAAAAAAGAGGTTGCTCCTGAACAGTTATCCTCCTATATGCCTTCAAAGGAGCTAACAAAGTCAAATAGCAGATCAAATTTTTTTGGTCTGATGTTTACTCCAGCAAAAAATGTTTGTAAGACATCTATACTTCAACACATGAATAGGAGAAGTGATTCCTTTGAAGCATTTGCTATTCCTTTCTAGCCATAGGCACCAAAAAATAGAAGCTGGAACAGTCTACAATAGCTTTTTGATAGTTCTCCTTACATTCTGTTGTCCCCAACTTCTGTATTCTTCCCTGATGCTTTAAGGCATAAACCACTGAAAGCCCAAAAGACAGGAGCATATTCCATGCATCAGCTGCAACTGGGCAATGCAAAAACAAATGGCAGGAGTCCTCAGTATTTTGCAGGCATGGGTAGCATCGGCTGCTGAGGGAGAAGCCCCTTCTAATTAAATTTTCATGTGTCAGACGACCTCTTTTAAAGAGTTCCCTAGCTGAAGTAAGTCACTTTGGTTGGGATTTTGACTTTCCAAACTAATTTTTATGGCCATTCATCAAGGATTTGATGTTCATTTGCATGTGCTTATTGCAAGCTTTAACAGAGAACATCTCTTTCCCACTGTAGTTCCATAGAATCCTGTCTTGCTTGCTTGGGTCCCAATAAACTCCGTATCTTGTAGGTAGAGCTGCCAATTCCTCCATTTCCCAATCATAAAAAATTCTCTTCAAGGATAGGCTCCAATTATTTTCTTCTCTAAATTGCTTCACTATAGCCTGTGGGATGATGTCAAAAGGAACAGATTTTGGATTTCCTCCTGCAAAGAGTGATTTCCTAGCCATTTATCCTTCCAAAAATTGATCAGTTTACCATTCCCAGCCTTCCATTTGTGTATTTCTTCCCACAGTTGATGTATTTCAATGGACAACATCATGGGGAGATCAGGAGATTTAGTTTCCCAGCCTGCTACCCATGGAGAGGTCTTATCACTTATGCCAGCTTGCCAACCTTGTTTCCAATTTTTCACAATTCCTTGCCATATCCCCTGTGATCTATATTTGGCACCAAGAGGTAGGCCCTATTTCAAGTATGTAGTTAGAACCTGCAGTTCTGCATCCTAGGATCTCAGCCAGCTCCAAAATATTGGCCACATTATTAACTGTTGCATCTCTATATGTCATCTTTTTGGAATTTGAGTCACTTCCCTTTGTATATGGAATCACAGCTTGTGCATGTCAATGTTGGCTTTGTATTTCACAGTTCACTAAATTATAGGATGTGCATAACCTGAAGTAGGCTATAACGAGTAGAAACAGTCAAATCTTTTGGATTATACTGGATTTTGAAAATGGTAATAACGTGGTATTCATATGTTTGTCTCTCTTCCCCCTCCAAAACAATTCTCCTGTTGCATCTCTATTGCAGCACTTTTCAATTGATCTTTGAATAGAGCAACTGAAGTATGCAACTATCTTACATCTGAGCTCTTTCAGTTGAGTCTTAGAAAGGGTTTGGCAGATTTTCCTTTGCAGGACCTGTCAGATTAAAATACAAACGTAATTAAAATTACACTGATACCGACCCACCTCTCAAAACATACTGCAGAAGAAAATATAGACAGAAGGACAAAGAATTGGACAGTTCTG
>JBCEWC010004199.1:0-27932 GCA_038996855.1 Solanum aculeatissimum | reverse complement strand
TAAAACCTCCAAATAACATAAATCTAATGATTTTTATGTAACATAATATACCTAATTAATTGTCACAAGATGTAATTCGAAAAAAACCCTAAAACTATGACGTAAAGGTTGGGATAACAAATCGATGAAAACGGCTTTGATAGGCTACTGCAACCAGACGTTAATTTCTATGAAATAATAAGATATGTTGCCTAATTGTACTAATTGACATTAAGCTACAGCATCACTATCCAAACATAATGCACACATTCCTATACAAATCTTAAATCAATTGTGAAAAGCACCAGAAAGATATTAAAAAAAACCACCACTTAGATTCTATACTCTCCCCCACTTTAATATTGAAAATGAATTATAGTCACTATATCAATAAACATATTTAACCTGAAGTTTGGTTGAGATTTTGTTTCAGCATTCACGTATGGAGCAGTGTTTGCAACTTCTTGCTTCGTTTCAACCGCTTTCTTCCTCTTCTAATTTTTTTTAATTATGTACTACAACTGAACATCCTATTAATTTACCTTAATAAATAGGTTAAATGGTATAGGATATTTAATTAAATTATCAATTTAGCCCCCTAATTAAATCAATTATCTAAATTTACCCTTTTAAAATTTCGGATAAGGATATTTTATAAAAATAAAAGGACTAATATTCTAAATGACCTAACGGGTCATTACAAATTTAAACCATATAACTTTCAAATATAAAAACAACCATTTGTCTCCTCTTTCTGTTGCGGTTTAACCATATTTTTATTTACCAAAAAGATTAATATATATATTTTTTATTTTTTATTTTAATTTTCAAAAATAAAAAAAATCATTAATTAAAGTTTTCTTTAATTAATCTAAAAATATTTCTGTATTTAACTAACACCAATTGAAAATTTATTTAGCGATAAAAAATATTTCTTTTAAAGATGACCTCATACAATTTGTGTATAAAAACATTTAGAAAGAATTCACTATGTGTCCTTAAGGAATTTAATTCACTTTCAAGCTTGGTGACTTTTCTCAACTATGCTATTCTCCTTGTGTACCAAACTTCATTAGTTTAAGCCTTTAACTCTCATCAAAGCCCAAGTCTGATGTATACTCTCATCAGGTTCAAGCTAAACTCAAAGTCACAATGTGCTACCCATAACATGATCATGCTCATGCAAATCTAACCCACTCGATTTTTGTTTTATACCTTTGTAAGGACTTTCACTTAAAGGATGTTAGTCCTTCTCACCACTGCAATACACAACTCAAAATTCTCACCAGATGTAATGAATAACGTACTACAATCACTTACATGGACCATATTCACATATATTCAAACCTATCATTCTAACCACTTTATGGCCTTTTTGAGGTTCGCATCACTCAAGAATCTTCAAGCCTACCATAATTGCATTAACTCTTACCAAGAGCTATATCAATATTCTCTTACCTACCTATTGCTCACATCGAGATTTCATTTCGCTTCTCCTCCATATCTATAACCTTAAATAGAACCAATACAACATCATTATCATAATCAGGAACACTAACTCTCTCCCATTTACCATAACTCATCTACCATCATCAACATTGATATCAATACTAGAAAGGAAGATCATTGAAAAGGCTTAGAACAAAAGATCATTAATATACATCCATCAAGAAATTTGAGCTGAGAATTTTCATAATGCAATATGATCTCCCTCGTCTTTCAAGGCTCATTCTGAGTTCATAGAAATCCAAGTTACATCTCATTTAACATAGGGCTGAAAACTTTTAGATATGAGAGATAAAATCAAAATCACTAAATGAAGTTACTATTTCTTGTCCTCAAAACTCAACATGAATAGGAATCAATATGAAGTGCATGGGTCTAGGACATGGCAAGACATGAATAAAGTATCACCTCGACTGAAGTATAAGAAACATATGAGATGGAAAAAGCATTGATGCCTCATCCTGATCAACTCATCACTATCAAGAGCTCAAGACCCATTTTGGTTCATTACCTCATCATCTCTCCCCTAGTTCAAAGGTCATCTCTCTAAGTCTGCAAATCAATTCTCTTTATTAAGCTATAAGTACAGCTCTTCAGACGGTTGGGGCATCACTGCCCATACGAATATCTTAAAATCTCCTGTTATACTATACTCAAATAAATAAAATTGTTACTAACACTTTCTTTTGAGATACCACTCTTAGCATTTTTCTGTCTCTATGGGCATCTTTTTACACTTGCTACTCTTATTGACTTGCATAGTCTACTCCACATCGACAACTCAATTATACTATCTTGGTTCACATAGAAAGTCATAACTTAGAGTTTCACACAACTTTACACTATCGCGAATACAAATCTTATGCCTCTTCTTATCTAATAATTTATCCTCAATTTACTATTTCCATCTAAATGGTACCTACGCCATATTCGTAGTATCATATTCCTTGCGAGTCAAAATCTTAACGTCGAACATACACTATAGTAAGACTCTTAGAGCAAATCTCCAACTAAGACTATTACTGTCATAATGTTATCTTCTTTTTTACACTGCTCCTCAAAAGTCAAGCTTAGGGTCTAGTGCTAACATGTGCATCATGATCATACACTTCTCTTAAATTATACCAACTTATAACTACTAAGTAAAAATTTAGAAACATAGGCCTATTAAAATCTCATAGTGAATAATCCATCAACACATCCTCTCTTCACAACTCAAGTACCATTCATCCATTCACTATACCTCTTTATCTGGCTAAGCTCATAACTCTATGGAATCTCATGGGGCTTTCACTTTAGAATCATAAGCCTAGTTTAGATCTATCACATTGAAAACACTCTATTTTTCTACTCAATACCTATTATTCACGTCACTAGTACTATGAAACATCAACATAAACCTCTTTCTAGTTTGAACACACTCTAACACATCCTGACAATAACTCTTTCTCTCTATACCTCATCATGAAAGTCATAGGGTACTTACTGCTCTTTTGTCAAAACTTATGGTAATCGACTCATCATCCCATTAGTTACCTAATAGATAATAACTCTAACTACAGCTTAAATCAACCACTACTCTCACTATCTAGTCTCCGCTTTTCCACCATCATCTTTCTGGCTCTAGCATGACCCAATTCCACTTATAATTTTACAAGACTTCAAATCACACTCCCCTAGGTGCTAACGTTAACTTTTAGAGACATAATTATTCCTTTCATGGATAATATTAGAAGTAAGTTTTGGATAAAAGATTTTGGGGAACATCTTGATCTCGCTCAAACGCACGATTCATATGAATAGAAGTGCATTTTTTCGAATCAATAAACTCACTAGACTAGTCAACTTCTCTCAAGCCTAGTGTAATCTCTCTACCATTTTGATTACTTTATTGCAAAGGAACTCGTCGGTAAGAGTCTGAACATTACTGTATCTTTCACCCTATAGATAAGACATAGTTGAAAGGTTTAAAGCAGCACGTGAATCATTGTAGGTTTCTTAGATAATAACTCTATCACACGATTCAGAATATGAAAGAAGGAAAACTTTTTCGAAATATCATCAGTCTCTTATTTATCGAGGTAGGATCCTTTCACAATTATAAATAAGATCCTACGGACACGAGTTCATAGACACCCTAGGACACTTGAACTCTGTGCTCTGATACCAAGTTTGTCATGCCCTAGTAGGGTACCCTTGGCATGATCGACACTCAAACTATTGTTGGATCTCAAGCGAACCACTTGGCCTCATCACATTTATTTAATCACAATCTAACAACGAAATAAATCAACAATCAAGAAATAACTTAATAGAAATATGACAATCAAATTTTTATAGATAAAGTCCAAAGGACAACCAATCCCTTCATAAGACTAGTAAGAAAGAAACTAGTCAAAACTCTATCAAATTAATAACTCAACAATCTAGTCTATGAAGCCTCTATCACTACTATCCAGATGGTGCCAATGACAGGTTCATAGCTATTTCAAATAAAATAAAACAAATCCAAACTCTAATAGCTAGATGATAGTAATATGAAAATCCTCTTAAAGCAAGGAGGTCTCACCAATCAGCTGAACGCGAATAGATCCTCAATGATACGCCTGTTGATGATCCCTAATGGAATGTACAAGTATGTAAAATAGCTGGAAGAAAAGAACACAATCATAGATACTTAACTCAAGAAATTCAACTCAACTCGACATCAGGAGACTCAACTCAACCATCAACTCGACATCAGGAGACTTAACTCAAGAAGGTAAGGAAGTCAATCAGAATGTCATAAGTCAAGTAAAAATACAATTTAAATAGAGACCAATCACATTCAATCCAATTCAATTAGAGTACTATCATGTCCTATTGGGATTTCTCTAGTCCATCAATGATCACTTATGAGCTAATGGTCGTGCAACAAGCCAACATGTTGCTAATCCGTTCAATACCTTGCTAGGATAAATAACAACTCTTCCAATCATGGATCCATTAATCAAATCAAGTCCTACTATTTCAAGATAATAAAAATAGGGAAGCATTCCGACTTTAACAGATTCAATCCACTCATATGTTTGGCAACGTAGTTAATGAGTTCGAGTTAGAATTACTCTCACTCAATGCGGTGCTCGATGCTCATAAAAATGATTGTTCCAATCAATGAGTCACATAAGGACTCTTATCGATCCATCACAATCGAGCCTTTTGGTATGTCAACTATCCAATCAACTTTCAATCACATCTTTCAAGAGGGTTTGGACAATCATTAAGAGGACTATCAAGTTAGACCAATCATTTGAATTCAATTACGAAAGTTCTCAGGACCATCAAGCTCTATCAACATCATCATCACCATTCCCACATCACAATCACAATCACAATCACAATCATACTATCAAGTTTCTAGACTCAATCCTTAGGTTCATTCATATAAATTTAAATAAAATAATATTTAGAATTTATGAAATAATTTATGTAAAAATATTTATTCAGTAAATCAAGTTCATGATGATCATCAAACATATAAAAATACATAGAATATATAGTTTATAAGATAACCTTCAAAGAAACTCGCATGGAGACTCAATACTTTCACAATATTTCTATTACCAATCAATGCATCTAGACATTCAAGCTTAAGAGAAAATATAACCAGTATTTATGTGGTAATTGATGCAATCCATGTATTCAAGAAGTTAACTCATGAGAACTATCAATTATATAATAGCATGTGAGAATATTCTAGGATTTTAGGAAAAATCTCAAGAAAACATTCATGGAGGATAAATCTTCACAATTCAATTGATTTGGGTTATGGAGCACGTGGAAGAACTCTTTCCATATTTTAGATAAACTCACATATCCGGAAGAGCAAAATCTGTTGAAGAAACCTCTGGTTTGCACTTGAAGATGAACAGTCCTAGCCTCTTCCTTGGGAGAACTTTAAACACAAAATTTTAAAGTTTTCAAGAATTTATGCATTAATGTGAGGTTATTAGGTTATATGATAGGATTAGGAAAGTTAATTAGGGATAAAAGGTCAAAAATAACCTTTTGAGAAAGTCAAATAATCATCAAATTTGAAAAAAAAAACCTTTTGATGAGTTTCAGCGGCCAAAACGACGGTTTTAGGGACCCATCGCCTAACCATTCGGCGGTATGCTGAATGAGGACCTTGGGTCGCCCTTTTTGATACTTTTTGAAAGTTTTCAAAATATTTCAGCGGTCAAAACCAGCGATTGCCGAAATGTTCGGCAGTCAAATTGACCGTTGCCTAATTTTATAGCATCAAACACGTTTCAGTAAAAGGGTCATAACAATTTACTCCGAACTCCGATTAAGGTGAAATTAGATGTGTTTAAAAGCTAATTCAAATATCTTTAATTTAATATATTATGGGTCACCTATCCCATTATGTTTTGAGAGATATGATCATTTAAAGTTGACCTTTCTATGAACTCAAACCGAAACTTAGCCGATGGAAATGTTTTGAACTTGGCTTGACCTTGAGTGTCCCTTATGACCTCAAACCACATCCGGCACACTTCAATTACTTAGAAAAGGACCTTAACATATATTCACAACTTTGGAGTTATTGTATCACCTAATTTCATAGAATTTCATGTCGAAACTCAATCGGTAAGAAAGGTTTCAACTCAACTTTGTGCTAAGGGATTTTTGTGACCTTTAGTCATCTCAAATCTATCATCTCTCTATAGAATAGACTTTAATATCTATATGCAAGGTAAGAATCAATCGGCATGATCTTATACGCATAAGAGGAAGTTCGAATCTTAACTTAGAAGTTTTCAAGGTGTTACAGATAGATTGACTTTCAGTTTTCTTCATCACAACTTCATGTTGTCATCTTTTGCTTTACCATAATACAAGTAATTTTTTTATAACTATTGAATGAGTTACCTCTATAAATAATTACTATTGGATGTTCTTTTAAATTTAAGAAATCTGAATATCTTTATAATCATAAAAAAGCAACAAGTGTATGTAACTCCCCCTACACCCAGACAAATATATAGTGTTTCACCAACTTTAGTTGTCTTTTGAATGTTAGGTGTTTTTGTGTTGACTATATTCTTCCACTCTTCTTCCCCATTAATATTATGAGATTGTTTCATTGCTCATATTTGTTTTTTCATCTTTATAGTATTCTTGAATACTCAGTATAAAGGGTTCGTCTAACGAGAATTGTGTGTCTTGTTACGGCCTGTCGGGGCATTACGACCCTGAATGGGTGGAATATGTAATGGAAACCCATACAGCGTTTCTCTTTCACCTAGACCCTACAAAGACATGGTGGCCAATTTCTTGAATGCTGAATAGAACTTTACTATTAACGTGAAGGAAAGGTCTAATTTGGATCGTGACAATATGTGATTTTCGACGCCTATATAAAAATGGGTTGGAATCAATTTCTTTCAATAATAAATGCACTAATATAATCCAGAAGTTTTAGAGCAGCCTAGTCCCTGTCCAGAAGAAGTCTATACGTACGTTTTCTTTCTCTTACTTTAGAGAAGGAATTAATGCCATGGGGAAATGAAGGTCAAATTAATAATATAAAGTTGACTGTGTCCTGGTCAACTCTTACCGTGTCATATTTTGTACAACACATTTTCTTTTCTAATGCCTTTTTGAGAATAATTATACTATTATATATTTGATAAATCATATATAATTTAAATAATCAACGATACGTTTAACGATTTGCCATGAAAATACCAAGTTATGTTTGATTATTGTATTGTGTTCTTTGTTCATAATCAAATAATATCTTGTAAACTCAAATGTGGAGCATCATTTGCTTAAGGGGAAAAATTACTATCATTTTTAACAATACATAACAATACTATGATAAATATTTACTTGTATTAAAAGTGAATTATGCATGCAATATACAATATTTATTGTAAGTGTTTAAAAATTTATTATGCTTGTTTGGTAATAAATTGATACAACACGTATTAAAGTGTGATAAATATGTTATCCATCAATAAAATTTATATTGTGTATATGTTTATAAATAGTACTCTATAATATGTATTAAAACTATATTATAAGTGTTCAGCTAAAAAAATGTTATTGTTATTGATGATAAATATTTCTTAATATAGTATATTTATGTAAGTTTCCCGCGTTAATTCTCACTGTCGGTGTTAAAGTGGAGCAACAATATATTTTTTGGGTTTAATGTGTTTGCCAAAATTTAATTTGAACGAAATATGAGAAAGTAATTTCTATTTTGAATGTTACGACCTTAAATTAAAAAGATGAACAATGTATAAATACATCTTTTAATCTTAACAGTCATTTGGTAGAATGTATATTGTAGAAAATAACACATGCATCAATCTTATGTATTATTATTAGTACCTTGTTTGATATACTTTTTCAGTATATATATAAGTAATACTTGCATCACTAATACACTCTATTATGTATTGATGTATGTATTCCTAATACCATGTGTTTCTATGCATTAGTAATATAACAAGTTCTAATGTATGCATTAACATGTTTAAAGACACAATTATTCCTCAAAATCTGTTTCACATCCTTCCATCATATTTGTAGAGGGTATATAAATAAGTATTCTTTTTTGAAAAAATAATAATACAATAATGGATGTTATTTTCAATACATTGAAACACTACATTAAAAAAATCTCAAAATATATAACTAATACCAATATTACTAATATATTATATTTTACTTTATTTTTATACATTCTACCAAAAGATTTCTTACAATATTAAATATGTCGGGTGGAAAGTGAAGAATTATAAAGAAAAAGATGCATATTTTTTAAATGGACAAAAAGAAAAGTAAAAACGACAAATTTATACAGAGAAGCATCCAACTTAAATGCTAGATACAATAATTTGTCCCTGGGGGCAGCATTATGAAGGGAACATTAATTTCTGAACCACCAACCAGTATCATGTCACCTAGAGATATGTCATTGTTATGCAAAATGCACACTCACTATGCCCCACTCTAATTTTCTCATGAGTTGTTAGTTTCTTTTTATTTAAGGGTCTGTCTCTCAACATTCAATTTGAAAGTTGGAAGTCTTTGCTATTCATGGCTTCATTCACTAAATATTCAAGTCAAGAGCTGGGAGTTGTAGTAATTGCTGGTGGACTCTTGATCATTGCCCTTTTATGTCTTGTTACAACAACAGGTCAGTAGTATTAAGTGAAATAAATGAGCACTTATATTTAATTATACTTGTTTCTTTTTGGCCATCTCATCATCCAAAATAAATACAACGCCAATGAGAGCTCACAATAAAAGAAGAACCCCTTTGTTTCCATATTCTAATTTTGCTCTTCCTTTTGTTTACTTCTCTATTTCAAAATAAAGAATACAATGATTTTTTCTTCTGATTTTATCATTTTTTAAATAAATAAAATAGTTTATATTCTTTTCTCAAAACGTTTGAATTAGAATAAGCTAATAAGTTTATATTCTTAAAGATTTTATTTATGCTAAAATATCACTTTAAACAAAGTAAGTATTTGTTTAGTTGTGATGTTGGGAAATTAAACAGGAAAAAAAGTAGCAATTCTAATAATCTGTTTAGAGTATTTTATTTTATATGTCATTATTCATTTGTTTTCTTAATTGAATAAAGATAAGATCTTTTCCTATTTGAAAATCGTTTAGCTTTCAATTATCACATTTTATTTATCTTCTCATAGTGCTTTCAATAGTATTAGAAGGCTTTCTATTTTAAATTTGTGCCATCATCAGTGGCGGAGCCGTCACATTGGAATTAGGATTCATCCGAAATCTTTTTGAAAAAAAAAATTATATTATTTATATATTCCTCCTCTCATGCTTTATTTTCACTCATAGAAATGAACAAGAAAGAGAGGACAATCACGTCACTACAAATTAAAGAATGCCTTGAAAACAAATGAATCATAGGTTAAAATAAATATTCTTCATATCTCAATTGATACTCTTTTTTTTTTAAAAGTAAGTCTAGGAAGAATAACAATTCTTCATATTTAATACTCCCTCCATCCAAATTTAGGTGATACCTTTCGAATTTCGAGATTCAAACCAATCTATTTTTTACTGTAAAATTTTTATGTATATATTTTTAAATATTTTGAATTATCAATTATTGTGATTTATAGTACTTTTTACTTAGGTTAGAAATATATAAATTTTATTTCAAAAATATTGAAGATTCCATGTGCAAATTCTCGGTCAAATTTAAACTGTTTGACTCTTGAAAATTGAAAAGTGACATATAAATTGGAACAGAGGGAGTAATAATTTAATTTTAAACTTCTCATTTTATTATTAATGAAATAATTTAAAACTATATCAATCTTTATACCATATAATTCAAAATTACCTTTTTTTTTGTTTTAAACTTTGTGCCCGACATATATACCTTCACATAAAATGGAACGTAGAGAGTATTAAGTTACATAATGGTAAAACAAAATTTAATTATTTATTTATGGTTTTGTTGTACCTGTAAATGATCACTTTATGACATATTGATAGGTGATGTTGATCTTCCAAATTGGGGAAAGGGAACAAGAGGAGTGAAGGTAGGATCAAGGCCACCAAGATGCACGGTTGACAAATGCCTGAATTGTAGCCCTTGCATGGCTACATTGATTGCACCCATTCACCAGGGAAAAAACAAAATTTCTGTTGCTTCATCTGAACATGATACATACTATCTTCTTGCATGGAAATGCAAATGTGGAGATAAGATTTACCAGCCATGATCCATGAATATTTACGTATACATATATTTGTAATTTTATAGGTGAAAATATGGTGTATGTGTGACTTCTCAAAGCAAAAAAATAAGTGGTGTATGCTTGTGTTATATATTGTTGTATAGTTTGGTACGTTATGTATTTTGGAAAAGTGGGATTCTCTTGTATCGATGGTTGATGGCCATTAATTTGTTTTTTTAAAGTACTTGTCTATTGATCTTCTCATTTAATTAAGGACTAACTAGATTGTTGGGCTGAATAGGCCATCTACTACCATTAGTTGTTGTAAAAAGTAGAGACGGATAACTAATCTAATATAGTATTGCTATGATCGAGCAATAGCACAGATAGGATCAGACTGGTAATCTAGCTTAAAAAATACTCTCTTTCATGGTAGAAGATTGACACAACTTGCGTAAAGGTTATTCTGTATTTATATTGGTATACTTTATACATGTTTTTCTGGATTATTTCTACCACAGTTGTGCAGCCATAGTTGAATTATTAGCACCAAGCAAATTCTTATAAATATTCACATCAGTTTTTTTTCATAAGATATTTTAAATTTCACAAATGGCTCCTTTTGTTTTCAGCATAAACTCTTATGTGTTAATCATGTCTAACTTGTCAATGGACTATTCCACATTCAACTAAGGAAATCATTCTGAATAAGCTCTACCATCACTCACACAACTCTAACATTTATCTCCTACAAAAAAAGAACAACTTTTTCACCAACCATTAGCCAGAGGAACACTAAAAAGTGGAAACGAAACCATCAGTAATACGCGAATAGAAAAACTATAAAAGGTGAGTCGATTAGTAATTTTTTAATTTGCTTCAATGCAAATGATTGTCGATGAGATTTATTTATCTTACAAGAAAACATGCATCCATTTTTGAAAGACAAGCGCTACAATTTAATAAGTTCGGTTGGAATAAGTTTTATTCACTAATTTTCTTTATAATTCATATGTTATTGACCTTTTCAATCTGCCTCAAATGGCGTCCTCTTATTCATGTATTAATTTATTTATCAAAAATATTTTTTTAACCCTTTCATTTTCTTTTGTGAGTTGGTATATAAGTAAGCAATATCCAATTTCTGTCAACTTAGTTTTTTTATAGGTTTCTCCAGTAAAACTCACAAAAAAAGTCGCTCTTACGATTTTTATTTTCTACCATTTATGTGAAAATGTGATTTTTAAAAAAAAATTGAATTGTTTACATCCTCATAAATTTTAGTTATCAAATTCAATGTGTATGATCCCTTTGCAATCTCTCCAACAAATTAACATAACAAAATTTATTAATCAAAATGTCAAGAATTTGGTGAAGGTGACAATGTTAAGGAGAACATAGAAAAATTCTAATCATTGAAAATTCATTACTTTTAAAATTACAATGCTATCAAAAGAAACGTCAATCAAAGAATATGAAGGGTGTACTAAAGTCGCAACAATAATATCCTCAATTTATCCTTACCTTCAGAAGTGAAGACATTATTTTCAATGATGTACCAAAGTTTATAGAATATAAATTTTAAATTAGGCAGGACTTGATATAAAAATAAATTTTCTAATACCCATCACCTCCTAAACTTCCAAATGAAACAAAAATGAATATTTATAACATGCAGCGAGATGAGGTAAAATTAAGTACATTCTTGATTCCATGTTGTGGAGGGGAATGTAGGAAAAAATATTTATAAAGCAAAACAATATAAGCTGATGTTTTCGAACAATTCGGAGCATGAATAGAAAAATTGTGCACTTGCCCAGAAGGAATATAAATGGTTGACATCTTTATTGAATTCCTTTGAGACAAAACTTAGCTTCCTAATGAATGTATTTTATGTGTTTTGGAAGAAAATGAACTGAAATAAAATAAGTCTACATTGCGGACTTGCTCTTCCATTTTTTTTAATGCCACTTTTAATAAAGGGGTCATTTCATTCTTTTCCCAACCCCTCCTATACTTAACCTACGACTACTATTGGTCATTTTCAACCTAAACAAGTTCCTAAATGCACTTCTACGTTCTTTACGCTATTTTAACAACACAACTAAGGCTAAGGAAAGGAGAAGAGGCTAGGGTTCATGGAATTCAAGCGAACTTCTTATGAATTAATTGTCCATTTTCCTTTCCAGATATGTAAGGAAAACTAAAGCATGAATTATGTCTCTTCATGTGCCCCAACAATGTGATAGGTTGATTTATGATAGGATTGAGTTTTCTATGATTTGCTTTCTTGAGAAGTTCTTAGACTCTAATATATTTATACAAAATATTGTATTAGTTATGATTTTCATAATTTGAATTCTTGAACAAATGAATTGCATATTTTATTTCATAAAATTTCAGTTATATTTTGATCATAATTGCATGTCTATGTACATTGAATGAAGTTGAAAGCATGAATTGTGAAGGTCTTGAATATGATTATGATTGAGTATGAGTGTAGCCTGAGTGAAACTGAAAGTTCTTTTATATTTTCATGACTTGAACCCAAATGATTGAGTCCAACTAAATGTTATCACAAATGTATGTTTAAACTACTCTTGCAAATGTGATTGGAATTGATTGGATGTTGATGTGATAGTATTGATGAATTGATAAGAGTCTATATGAGACTTGTTAATTGGTTATATTGGGATTGACTGGATAGAGTCTTATGAGCATTGAATCTTGGAAGGAGTATCAAGCATCAAATTGAGCAAAAGTAAGTAACACTTGAACTCAATAACTATGCCACCATCATAGGATGAAAAAGGGACCATACCTATAAAGTCCTTAAAGAGGATTTGATTTGATTGATTTTGGATCTAAGGATAGTGATTGACCCTTATCCTAGCAAGATATTGGATGGATGTGGTAATGACATTGCTTCGTTGTATCATCATCGTCTTATAGGTGATGATTATTGATTAGAGAACCTTCTAAATAGGTTTTGATAGTACCCTAATGATTGGATTGGATTGTATATGATTGGTCTCTATCTAAATCATTTTTTCCTTTAGACTTATGACATTCTGATTGAGTTCTTTATCCTTGTGAGTTAAGTCTCTTGAGTTGAGTTGATTGTTGAGTATCCATGATTGTGTTCTTTTCTTTTAACTATTTTCGATACTTGTACATTCCACGTACTGATGTCTATTTGGACCTGCAACTTTTTATGATGCAAAGACAAGTGTTAGAAATCATCGACATGCGCTTCGTTGAGGATTTTTTCTTCTATCAACTTATTGGTGAGGCCTTCCCTACATTCCGAGGATACCACTTATGTCTTTCTTGCTTTTGAGTTTAGTACTTTTATTTTGTTTGGAGGTAACCATGAACCTGTCATTGGTACCATCTAGATAGTAGTTATAGAGGCTTCATGGACTAGACAGTGATAAGTTGATATTGAGATCTTTATCTCTTGACTGTTTTTTTTAAAACTATTCTTATGTTATGTATTTGAAGTTTGATCATTGGCCTATGGATGTTATTCATTGAATTAGAATATTGATCAAGATTGCCTACATTTATTGTCTCTTTTATACTATGTCTTCCGTTGATTTAAATGAATGAATGAATATATGATCAGGTTAAGTGGTTTGCTTGAAAACTAATAATGATTTATGAATGTTGGCCACGCCCAGGGTGTGACATACTTGGTATCAGAGAAAAAGGTTCTAGTGTCCTAAGGTCTCTATGAAGTTGTGTCTGTAGGATCTTATTTATGATTGTGAAAGGGTCTCACTTCTATAAATGAGGGACTATTGACATTTAAGAAAAAAAATTTCTTCTTTCAAATTTTGAATCGTGCAATAGAGTTATTCCCTAAGAAACTTATGATGATTCATGTGTTGCTTTAAACCTTTTGATTATACCTTATCTATGAGTTGATAGAGATAGTAAAATTTAGATCCTTATTTATGAGTTCCTCTTCAATAAAGTAATCAGAGTGAAAAAGAGACTGCAACAGGATTGAGAGAAGCTAATTAGTGTGTTCAGTTGACTATTTCAAAATAATGCACTCTTATTCATATGAATTGTGCGCCAGAGATAGATCAAGATGCACCCCAAACTCTCTTATCCAAAACTTGCTTCTTGCATTATCCGTCAGAGGTAAATTTATATTTCTAAGTATAATGTTAACACCTGATAAAGTGTGATTTGAGGTCTTGTAAACCATAGGTAGATTTGAGTTATCCTAGTGCTAGAAGGATGACGATGGAAAAGAAGAGATCAGACAGTGAGAGAATAGTTGATTGAAGCTTGTAACTAGAATTATGTATCTATTAGGTAAGTAATGGGTGATGAGTCGATTCCTGTAAGTTTTGATGAAAGAGTAGTAAGTACTATTTGATTTTCTAAATGAGATATAGAGAGAGAGTTATGTTACTATGAGTTAGAGCGTTCTCAAACTAGAAAGAAGTTTATGTTAATGTGTCATAGTATTAGTGAGGGTGAAACATAGATGTTGAATAGAGGAACAAAGTACTTTCAAGATGATAGATCTAAACCAGACTTATGATTCTAAAGTGAGAGTCACATGAAATTCATAGAGTTATAAGCTTAGCCATATAAGGAGGTATAATAAATTGGTGAATAGTACTTGAATTGTGAAGAGGGGATATATTGATTGATTATTTGCTATGAGATTTTAGTGGGCCTATGTTTCAAATTTTTACCTAGTAGTTGTAAGTTGGTATAATATGAGAGAAGTATGTGATACACATATTAGCACAAGACCCTAAGCTAAATTAGAATAAATTTTTTGTCTACCTTGAACTCGAAAGATGGATAGAAGATAGAACAAGGAATGTAGGGAACATGTTTGTTCTAGGGTAACTTAGGATAATTCGTACATAGGATGTCTGTGACACATACCTATACACCATGTTTGGTTACTAAACAGGATGATAACTTAAATGTATATTTGTTAGTTCATGTCTATCCCCGCTTAACGATATAGTTAGACCGTTAACAAAGGTAGGCAATTAGAGGTCGAAAGGTCATGATTGTAATATTTGCCTGGTAAATTTGTAATTTAACAACCTATTGGATATCACAGTAAGGAATATTATGTCTGAGATCTATAAATGTTACAACCCTAAAATTTATTTTAACCTGATTAATCTCCAGTGAAATTATTGAATCGTCTTTAGTGGTACTTTTATAATTGTTTGAAATTAGAAATAACAAAACATCTAAACTTTCTACAACACACACAATTAATTTAGTTCATTGAAGAGTAATTGAAAGCCAAATTAATATCTTTTGGCTTTGACAACCCGACTTTAAAAAGAGTCACTTTACTACTTGTGAGACCGCGTATACTTGTGTGTGCTTTGGTAGAAACATAAATAAAAAGGTGTTCAAAAATAAGTTTAAAAATAGCTTTAATGGAAATTTTTTATCAAGAAATTTGGAAGATAATTATTCGTGGAAAAGTTTCTTAACTCGAAGGGTGTGTGATAGGTTTTCTTTGCGGACTTGCCCCACCATAGTTCATTTTTTTGCCATAATTATTTTTGGAGAAATGAACTGAAATGGAACAAGTCCGCCATCACGGACTTTCTTCGTCACAGTACTCAATTTCTTGTTTTAAGTAAAGGCATTGTCATCTTTTTCACCCCAATATCAACACCCTAAATACAATTTTTCTCAATTCGCGTACTTTATCTTGAGAAAAACAATTAGGGAGAAAAAAGAAGGGCTAGAGTTGATCAAGTTCTTCATGTTTCTCAAGAAAATTTTTGTGCTACAGGTATGTAAAGGCTCTCCAAAAGTATATTAAATTTGTTTTAGTATCTATTGATTATCAATTTCCACCCAAATTAGACTGGGAGTTGAGTTTAAGTTTCCTTCTTCGTTTTCGAATAAATTCTCCTGAATTTCATTCATATGCTATTTTTCTTGAGGTGAATTATGGTATTTAATTACTGTATTGTCAAATTAAGTTGTGAAGTCAAGAAATTATTTTGCATATGTAAGAATGTTAAAGAATTCATGTAAAGCTATCAAGTCTAGAGCATGAGTTAAGTAAAAGAAGTATCTTAAGTTGCATTTTTAGCATGAGTTATGCAAGAAGTCTTTTTACTGTATTTTGAGCATACATATAAGTACCTCTAAACAATCATTTTTGAATTTGAGTTGAATAATAAACTATTATTTTATGCATTCGTTGAATTGAGACTTTATCCTTTTAAAGAGAAATTACAAGTTGAGAATAGCTAAAGTTGGGCTAAGTTCCAAAAGATTGAATACGTATGTAAGTAATTTTACTCTTAAGTTATGAGCATATAAATGATGTTTTTGAAGTAGTATTGAGCGTCGATATGGGTAAGAGTAATAATAACTCAAACACATAACTATGTAGCTAGCATAGGATAGGATCGTACCAACAATAGTACAACTCCTCACTTACCTCTAAGAAGGCTCATAAGATGGATCCATAAGTTAAGTTTCGTCCCTCACCCTAGCAATGTATTGGATGGCTCTAGCGATGTGGACAAGACTTTGTATCATCATAAAGCTCATAGTGATGTTGCTAGTTAGAGAAACGCTCGAAGTTAAATAGTGATGGTTGTTAGTTAGAGAAACTCCTGAAATTAAAGTTTATTATTTTCATATATATTGAGTTGAATTTATTTATTCATTTAACTAGATATTTCATTTATATTACATTACTTTTGTTACTGAGTTATTCCTAAGTTAAGCCTTTGAGTTGACCATCTTATCCTGAGTCTATTTTTAACCATTTTACATACTCATACATTTTACGTACTGTTGTTATTTTGACCTCTATCCTTTTATGATGTAGACTCAGGTGATAGAGATTCTCAACAGGTGCACTATCGAAGATCCAACTTTCCTATTTAGTCACTAGTGAGGCCTCTTTGAAGACAGAGGCAAGTTAGGTCATTATACTAGTTTTAATTGTTTTCTTTAGTTTGGGGTAGCCCTGTCATGGTACCTATTTGGATTCATGTTTTTAGAGGCTTCATAGACTGTTTTAGATAGTATTTGAGTTGTTTCCTTCGATTTTCATAATGAACAATTTTGATTTGCATAATATATTCGTATTGAGACCTTTCCCACGTGGCCCCTTTTTATTAAACATCAATCTATCCTTATTGTTGAGTCTTCCATTAAGTAAGTTAGTCAGACCAAGTGGTTCTCTTGGGATTAGAAATAATTGAGTGTTATCCACGTCCAACGTGTAGACTCGGGGCATAAAAAATTTAGTATCACAGCAAAGAGTTCAAGTATCCTAAGGTGTCTATGAAGTCATGTCTAGTAGAGTCCTTATTATTGGTGAGAAGTGTACCATATCCATAATAGGAATGCTACATGACATTAGTAAGTGTCAACCTTCTTTTAGTACTCTATTTTATGCTTTAGAATTTAACTTTGTATTATCTCTTCAAACTCATGCGTTCACGCGTTATTTTTCAAATCATGCCTCCTAGAAAAGTCGTTAGACATCCCGTACAAGCTAAAGGTAGAGGATGCCCCTTCAGAGAGAATGAGAACCAACCTAGACTACAAGTTCTCGAGGGGTTAAGAGGCCCAGCTATGTCTGCTGTGCAGCCACCACAGGCTGATATCTCCTATGCTGAGCTTCGATAGGCCATCCTGATGTTAGTTCAGGCAGTAACAGTGTAAGGAGGTTGGCAAGGAGCAGGCCAACAGGATGACCCAGTCACTTTCAAAATTTGAGAGTTCATAAAGATGAACCTATCAGAATTTATAGGGTCAACTCAAAATGAGGATCCAGGGAATTTTATGTATGAGCTACATAAGGTATTCTAGGTTATGCATGTTGCTTTTAAGGGTGTGTCTAGACTATGGTACGACCAGTGGAAGAAGGCTAGGGGAGAAAGTTTACCACTCTTTAACTGGGTCGTGTTTGAGAATGCCTTCTTGGGCCATTTCTTTCTGCGAGAGCTGCACGAAGCAAAGATAAGAAAATTTCTGAATCTGAAGCAGGAGTCTACGGGTGTGCAGGATTATATTACAGCCTCAAGTTCCCTCAGCTATCCCGCTGTGCTTTGGACATGGTAATTGACATGAGGAACAGGATGGGCCTATTTGTGGCTAGACTCACCCAATTGACGAACAAGAAGAGTAGGACAACTATGTTGACAGGAAACATGGAAATAGCTAGTCTAATGACTTATGTACAACATATAGAGGAGGAAAAGTTGAAGGATAGGGAGAGTTTCGAAACAAGAGGGTCAAGACATCCAGTCACGAGACTAGTAAAAAGTGGGCTTGGAGTGGGATCCCATCATCTTTCCAGCCAATGTCATCTGGGTCAACATCATCTGGTTTGTTTTGGACCAAAAATCTAGGATTCTTTTAATTTGTTATTTTACTAATTCTCACTCATCTAGTTTGGTCTCAAACTATTCTTATATATTCATCTTGACTTCAATACCATTTTGGGACTTTGAAATTAAATTTTGACACGTACCTATCACCGAAAAAAATCGTTTAGACTTTAGAGAATGTTAAAATAGCTCAAGTTTTATAGCCTCATTCATTGCTCTCACACTACTTGGGACTATAATTATGAAGAATACTTGCACCTATAAAATATGTTTTTTTATAGAGTTCCAAAATGATGTCCAAACTAACCTGAGATCCTCGATTCTCAATTCGAACCAGGTTAAAAAAAATTCAAATGATATTTTTGACTAATATAAGGTCATAAAACATAATCTGAAACTTTAAAATAATAAAAGAGGGTTTCAATTATTATAATAAAATGCATAATATCTTACATATATTGGCCATAGAAAGTATAGCCATAGAAAGACACTGATATATAAAATATATCAAACACAATATTATTTATTTCACACAATAGTTACTCATTATTCGTCATACAAACACTAACACACATAGATATGTGCATGTGTAAGAGACCCACAGATATGTGCATGTGTAAGAGACCCACACACACACTCTCTCATATACATATTTCTAATTCTTGAAAAGATGATCCTCTATATCCTTAGTCAAGTCAAGAATAATGCCCAGTTCAGTGATGGGCTCTGGAGCGTCCTCAGTTTTCTTTTCATACTCAATTGTCCATGTAGCCAATTGGGGTTCAAAAAATGTTACAATAGTAAAAGAATTATACACGTCCAACACATTTCCTTCAATGATTTTCCAACGAATTATTTTCTTTTCTGGATCGATGGCTTCAATAATTTGCTTCATGAATTTTTCTTGTCCAGCTGGAATCATTAAAAATAAAATAATACAAGAAATGTTACTCTTAGTTCAACTGTCAAATTCCTCATGAAAAACTTAAGCATTTACAAAATAATATATTTATCGCTTATTTGATTTTTTCCCCCTTATCTTTATTATCATTTTCTCCATAAACTATTTAATGCTCATGATCAACATCTCAAAAGAAGAATTGACATTGTGGAGAATATTAAAATTAGTAAGAAAACTATAAGTTTGATTTAATTATTTACGTTTGATATAATAAAAGTAATATTTCACAAAAAAGATGTTTTTCGCAGAATAATTTTTAGTATTTGATTGGTGGAATAATATATCATCTAAAGCATACGTTACTAAAGATTAATAATATTGTTAAAGAATCATAAATATTTTAATTTGATGAACTTTTAAGTAACTAAAATGGTACTATGACAACTAAAATGGGACAAAAGAACTATATGATAATCAAACACATTAAATAAAAATCTTATGAAGATTATTTCCATAAAATATAACTTTTATACTATCAAATATACATAAATATAGAAAATTGATGCAAGTAAATCATATTGAGAGAGAGAGGGGATGTAGAAAAATGTATTTTACCATCGTTGTAATGCCAACTAACAATCGAACCAATCTTTATACTTTCACCTTTTTGAATCTCAAAGTGGTTGATAACACGACTTATAGTGGGTACGTGATGCGTATTGTTGTGAAAAATATCATGCATTGAGTGTCCTCCACACTTCACTTCCAGTGAAACAATCAACTTACCTTTTAGACCCATATTTTCTTCTTCTCAAAATTGCAATTTTGTGTTGTGAAAAGAAAGTGGTGAGAAAATGTTTATAACTTGTAGTCTTTATATAGATTTCATTTACAATAATAAATTCACTATACAAATAATTATTTTTTAATAGATATGTGAATTTAAAAAGACAAATAAATGCCAAAAAAAGGAGGTAGTATTTAAATTTTTAACTTTATGTGTCTCATTTTACTGCCTTATCCTTTCTCCTAGTGGAATAATTATCTTTTAACACTTTGTTTGGATGGTTACATATTATTATATAATATATCATATCATATTATATTTGTTGTGTTGGATTATATCGTATAGTATTGTACTTTTAAATGAATATAATATTTGAATAGATTATATCGTTCTCCGTCATTATATAGTGTCACACGCCAACAAGTTGAATGATAAACTTACAAAAAAAAAAGGATCTAGAGTAGAGCAACTATGAAAAAGCTAAATAGAGGATAAAACAAGATTGTTAAATAATAAATAAAAATAATAATAAAGAGGATATTTAAATGATACAATCATGCCAAGTTGATCGTTACACAAAATGGAACATTAACCCTTATCTAATGATAATTGTAAATAATACAATACAATAAAATAAATTAAGGGAAAAAGGGTTAAAAAAAATGTTCTTAAACTATATAAAAGGAACAAAATTTTCTTCATTTATAGTTTGGTCCAAAAATGTCCTTACTGTCAATACTTTGGTCCAAAAATGCCCTTATCGTTATTTAATGGGTAAAAAATGTCCCTTTATGATCTTATAGAGTACAAAGTTCTATTTTAATTGAAAAAATAGGATTAAGAAAAATAAAACTTACACTTTTATTAATTAATGTGATTTAAAAAAATAAAAGAAGAAAAGATTTTTTAAAAATAATATTTTTATTAGAAGCACAATATGTTTAAAAGAGAAATATATATATATATATATATATATATATCAAAGATAAGGATATTTTTAAACCCAAGTATAAATCAATGACATTTTTATTTCTTTCATATAATTTAATAATATTTTTTATCATTTTTCCTAAAATTAATTTAAATAACAACCACAATAAATATTATATCTAAATTATCAATACAATATAACTGATAATAACTATCCAAACAAGGAGTAAGTAATGATGTGCAACGAAAAGAAAAAACATTTTCCAGTTGCGCGGGACAGCTACGAAAAAATTCGAGCTAAAAATTGAAACTTAATTGACACGTGTTATTTTTTAAGTGGACACTCAATTTATTAAACTTGTAGGATTTGGCTCACCTAAGTAACCAATTTCTCCATTTTCCAAAACTGGAAATTTTATCACGTGTCTATTCAATAATCAAGAAGATTAGATTTACTCTCTTCGTTTACAATTAGATGTCAAATTTTGACATAACATACCTATTAAAAAAAAAATAATTAATATAGCAAGATTACTATTTTGCTCCTATTAATTTGTAGGATTATTATTTTTAATTAAATTTCTTTTTATAGGACTATTCTTTTTAATTAAAATTTTTTCATATTAACTTAGTTGAATTGGGGTATGTTAAAGCATTATGTCATTTTCTAGGTTTCTTGGTACTCTAAAGATGAGTTAGTCATTCAATATTTTCAAAAAGTTCAATATTTTCCAAAAAGTT
This sequence comes from Solanum aculeatissimum, assembly GCA_038996855.1. NCBI lineage: Eukaryota > Viridiplantae > Streptophyta > Magnoliopsida > Solanales > Solanaceae > Solanum > Solanum aculeatissimum. Next base: position 5,999 of record JBCEWC010004199.1, on the reverse strand, counting down.
TAACTTGGTAAATAAATTAGGGATAGAATAGGTAAAAAATATTTGTCTTATCTTGAATTCTCAAAATTGACAAGTAAAAATAAAAATCAAATTAAACATTTTTTGACATCTAATTGTGAACGGAGGAAGTATTTGATTGACAGACACTCAATTAATTAAGATTTGGCTCACCCTCCAATACTGGTTGGGGGTGGGGCTCGTTTGTGTTTATTGTAAAGAAATTATTTTCTTACAAAATATTTTTTTTACAAAATATTTTTTTAAGAAATTAGTGAGTTTCTTACTTATTATTTTGTGTTTGATACATAAATAAAAGTATTATAAAAGTATTTACATAGAATCTAGACAAATAATATGAAAAGCGAAGATGAAAGCTATGAATCTTGAGATGAAAATGAAACATATTAAATTAGGTAGAGAAAACACAATCAATATAATGTCATTTGTAGAATTTATTTTCTCTATCGGAAAAGCTTTTTTCTCATTTATTTTTTCATAAAAGTACATCTTTTTCAAAAAATTTAACAAATCAAATATAGGAAAAATAGAACGTATCAAACACTCTAATCACTCCCAAATGGAAAAAAAAATAAATAGAACTATCACCACTAATTTAGTTAATGTTTTGCGAACATAAATAAACACCACTCTGAAGTCATGGATTTGCGCGTGAGATTTAGGAAAATATTCGAGCTAAAAGTCTAACCAAATTGGCACACCTCACTTTGAAGTGAACACTCAATTTATTGCTCCTCCTATCTCATTTTATGTGGTACTTTTTTTAAATTTATTTTAAAAATTTATAATTAAAAACAATTTAAGTTTAAACTTCTCCTTTATACTTAATGAAATGAATCTTAATCATATAAAATATTTAAATATTATTTTAGATCATAAATTTTAAAAATCTTTATAGCGAAAATATTGTGGATTAACTAACACGCAATCACAAACAAAGAAAATAGAGAAGAAAAATAATACAAGGATTTAATGAGGTTTGGCTACGCCTACTCCTTCTAGCAAAGACAGAGAGAGTTTTTCACTATAAAAGAAAATATGAAGTTTACAATGTCATAGAATCATCAACTAGATACCCAATATATAGATCTCAATTAATCCCAAACCTATAAGAGAAGGGTTCTCCTAGTCCAAGAATGACAATATATTCCTTTCCCAAATCTATTAGGACAAGCAGAGGTGGTAATGGGCGGGTGTGGGGCGGGTTGAGCTTAACCCGTAATTTTTTTAAACCACCCCGCCCCGCAGGTGACTTTTTTCATTTTCAACCCGCCCCACTCTGCCCCGCATAGATCCGCCCCGCTTAAATTTTTAAGTTCTTTTATTTTTAATTGAATTTAATATGAAAAATTAGAATTCATATTTTTTTTTAATTTTTCAGTAATTAACTATTTTTAGTTGACATTTCAATAATTGTTTCTTAATCGTTAATTAAAAGTTTCTAATTAATATTTTAACAACTAATAATTTATCGGACATGTATAATTTAAATTTTTTTAAAAAGATAAAATTAAAGTCAATGTTTAATATAAAAAGTTTATATCTTTGATTTTTACTAATTACAAATATATAATTTTCTTCGAATTCCTATTTGGTTTTTTGAACCCGCAATCCGCCCCACCCCGCATTAGTTTTAAAAATAGTTACTTCAACCCGCCCCGCACCTGCCCTGCCTCACAAACTTTAAACTCGCATCCGTCCCGCATAGCTCTAAACCCACCCTGAATTCCTCTCGCACTGCCCCATTGCCATCCCTAAGGACAAGGGTTTCCTACACAAATAGAAATTGTGAGTTTCCTAAAATATACAAGAAAACAATTCAAGACATAATTAATAAATAATGAACAAATCTTTCCCTTGGCTTGAATTTCCTTCATCAATTTAAATAATGTCTCTCTACCTTGCTCTTAGCCCTTCAAAGGGCTTAGTGAATACTACATACATCAATCAAGTCTAGACAATGTCTAAACTTATTGATCGGGACTGTCTTGGTCATCATATTTGCTAGATTATCATGTGTAGACACTTTCTTCAAATCAACAAGCCCTTTAGATATAATATCTCAAATAAAATGATGTTTGACTTCAATATGCTTTGTCTGCTCATGAAACATTTGATGCTTGGTAAGATGAATGACACTCTGATTGTCACAAAATAGTAAAGTCCTCTATTGAACTACTCCAAGATCACTTACCAAGCCTTGTAGCCATATAGCTCTTTCACTGCTTCTGTAATTGTCATATACTCAGCCTCCGTGGTGGACAAAGCAACATTATATTATAAAGTTGCCTTCCAACTGATGACACTACAAGAAAGAGTAAAGACATAACCTGTTAGAGATCTTCTTTTATCCAAGTCTTCTGCATAGTCAGAATCAACATAACCTATTACTTATTCACTTCACTTATCTTTGGAAAAAGTCAAACCTACATCTGTAGTACCCTTCAAATATCTCAAAATCCACTTTACTGCCTGACAATGTTCTTTATCAAGACATGTCATGTATTTCCTCATAACACTAACAACATGTGAAATTTCAGAACGAGTGAAAACCATAACATAGATAATGTTATCAACTACTCATCTCAAACTCCTCACCTAGTTGTTGTTTCAACAGTTCAATTTATGACATACTTTTAGAAGAAATAAGCATATCATCCACATATAACAACGAATACACAAAAGAATCATGTCTATGCTTCTTGTAATACACACAATTATCATATGCACTTCGAGAAAAGGTATTTTAAATCATAAATGTGTCAAACCTTTTATACCATCACGTAGGTGACTGTTTCAACCTATATAGAGATTCTTAAGCAAACAAACATGATTTTCTTTACTTGAAGTGATAAATCCGTCAGGTTGATTCATATAAATTTGTTCTTCCAACTCCCGATGTAAGAATGCAGTTTTCATATCTAACTGTTCTAACTCTAGATTGTAAAGAGCCATCAAAGTTAGTAAGACTTTGATAGAGCTATGTTTCACCACCGAAGAAAACACTTCATTATAGTCTATTCCCTCTCTTTGTGTAAAACCTTTAACTACCAACCTTGCCTTGTATCTTGATGATTCAACACCTGAATTACCTTTCTTTATTTTGAAAATCCATTTGCAATCTATCACTTTTTCCCTTTGACAGTGAAACAAGCTTTCATGTTTGATTCTTTTGCGGAGACTCAATATCTTTACTCATAGCACCAATCTGTTGATCTGTTTTAGCATTAGACATAGCTTGTTTATAGCTATTAGGCTCAAACATCTCAATGGTTTTTGCAATTCAAAAGGAACGCTAGCTATATGCTTAACACATGCAAGTCGAACATTATTTTCGAGGAGGTGGGCAGAAGGAAAAGAGACTCCTAGCTAAAGGTAGCTTGTCTTGCCCAGGAGGTGAGAAGAGTTGAGAACAAGTGGCAACCGGTCGACAAGCCTTGGCTCTTCTCCTTATGGACTCTTCGCTCTATTTGTCGGTGCTCTAGCTGTTCAAAAGCCAGGAACAACTACTGGCCTGGACTAATTGTAAAGAAAGAAGCCAAGAGGCCGCTAGAGAAAGGGCTCTATTTTCGAGTCTGTTTCCGATTTTTCTGACCTTGAATCTAGGTTTCCCCTAATGCCTCCTTGAAATGGACAATATACTCAAGAGTTTAGGTCCTTAATTCGGTCTATGTCTGGGCTGCTACAGTATTCAAAGGCGAGGGGCTCCAAAAGTGGATGTGATCGGCCTCAGAGGAGAGGAGAGACAACTTGGGATTCTAAGAAAAGTGGTTTTTTTGTATATAGTCCTTCGTATAGGATAGGATTTTCATTCCTCACGCCAAATCTAGAAAAGAAAGGAGCTCTCTCTTTTTTCTAGCCTTCTTTTTATTTTAAAGTCATATAGTGCGTTCTCGCTTTCAAGGGTAATTCTTGGAAAAATCTAGTACAAGGAGGAAGCGAAAGGCTAGCTACCAGGTATGAAATAGAGTATGACTATAATAAATCATAGAGCAGTGGGGAGCATGCCCATCCCATTAGATATCATTTGAGCTTCCCCTTTCCTAAGATCCTGGACGTGGTACTGACGCATGAACTTGGTTACTGGTTTGACCACTTTATTGGCAAAAGAAAAGGTCTGTTCATTTGTCCAAAAATATGTTTTTGTCCTATCTATTGATTGAACCAAGGAATGGGCTCTTGTTGATAGACACAAGAAGTGGGATTAAGAATTGGGGAAGAACAACTCTATTCATGCTTCTGCTTATGGAAAGACATAGGAAGCACCCTATAAAATTCCCTACTAAGTAGAATTCGTAAACTATGCCAAGGCTTTTTGAAGACTGATATATAAAATTTGCATTATGCAAAAAGATTTTCATCAACCACATTTGCAAATCTTTTTGGTGGGTTGATCACTCTCTTTTTCCTGCCTATTGCAATGTTATATGATTGTTGTTGTACAAGTGCATCACCATTATCATCTTGGTTAATGTCTTGCACCTCCTTCACTTCTGGGTTATTATTGTCACGACCTAAAATTAGATCGCAACTAAAGGAAAGCAAACAAAGATAAATCAACCACAACACTTAGATTTGAAATCCCAAAACCTAGAGCCATGAGTACAAGAGCTTCTATATAGTATGAAAGAGTATATCCAAAGTTGTATGATAAAAGAAAAAAGTCTAAAACAAAATGCAATAAGAAAATTTCTCAACAACACAACAACGACTCAGTAGCTAAGCATCATCACTGTAATCTAGGAAAAAGAAAGAGAACTCTGACAGAATAAGATCAACTACCATGGGGGAGTCCCTGTGCTCAATCTGTAAAGAGAAAACATAGTAGGGGTAAGTACACCGAAATATACCCAGTAGGTTCAACATACTAGGTAGGAGTAATTAGATAAGCATGTGATAACTAAGAATCCTATCACCTGCAATGAAGAGGATAGTACACAATACATAAAAATATAAGAACAAATAAAGCGAGCAAGTATAATTATTATATAGGAAAAATGAGATGAATAAATGCAATGCATAGGGTGGAATCACGATTGTCGCATAGCTGGTGTACACATTTACCGAGCTAAAGATACTAGGTAAAACTCATGGGGGCCTAGGGTAAACCGATAGTCCCAGCCATCCCTGTTGAGCAACCACCATAGGCTGACATTAGCAATGTTGAGCTTTGCTAAGCCATCTAAATATTGGCACAAGATATGATAGCACATGCTGTTAGACAAGGAACACATAGAAAGGATGCTCAGGATATATCCAGAGTTTGTAAGTTTTTAAGAGTGAACCCATTTGAGTTCATAGGGTTTACACCTAAGGAGGATCCAAAGAACTACATAGAGGAGTTACAGAAAGTATTTTGGGTAATGCATGTGGTTGATGTTGATAAAGTGGAGTTGGTTACCTATAAGATCAAAGGTGTTGCCATATTGTGGTTTGACAGTAGAAGAAGAATAGAAGAGAGGGTGTCCCCATTCTGAATTAGGAAATATTCGAAGAAGCTTTCTTAGGGTGTTTCTTCCCAAGGGAGCTAAAAGAAGCTAAGATAGTAAAGTTGTTGAACCTGAAACAAGGGAATTAAGTTCATGCAAGTGTCTCGCTATGCTCTAGAGATGGTTTCAAATATGAGAGGAAGAATGGATTTGTATGTTGATGGGTTGAATAAAGGGTCGAAGTGTGACAACCCTCGTGAGAAGATGCCACTACCCAAAATTCTAGGCTTACGTAATACTTGTAAAATATTAAAAGTTTAATACGCGACATATTAATCATAACTGAATAATGAATTTATAATAATTTAAACCAATTTATAGCCTAAGCACCTTTCAACATAATTTAAACCAATATCTTGCGAGATTTTTTTTCTACGTTACCCATACTACTACAGTACATACTATAAATTATTATCATGTTAAAATACCGAGACATAAAACTTATTAGCTTTTGGTTCATACAATCACCTCAAAATAATTGATAATTTAATA
>JBCEWC010004198.1:0-27939 GCA_038996855.1 Solanum aculeatissimum | reverse complement strand
TGTTATCATAAAAATAACAATTAATTAAGGTTGTGAATGTTATTATAAATATTATTAAAAATTATGTTAATATACATAAATATAAAAATAGTGTATGAAAGAAAGTTTAAAGGGGGTATTCTTGGATTTTTACATATTTTATCCCAGGATAACTTATCCTGGGATTGTTATTCCATCTCTAGAGAGAGATAACTTATCCCAACCTTTGAAACCAAACAATGAATTGAGGACCACTAAAAAATTATCCCAGGATTATATTTCCTTATCCATCACACGAAACGACCCCTTAAGATTAACACCACTTTTCACTCACACTCCTCAACTAATCAGGCACTCTCTTTGTGTTTTTTTTGGTCATGATAATTTAAAAAAAAATTAATGATATAAATTTAATTAATATTCTAAGATGTATTTGTTGTTATCATATTAACAATTACTATAAATTATTATAATAAGCATAATACGTGAATTAATCTTTTAACTTGGTTTTAAATCATAAGTATCACTTCTGACTTTTAAATTACACAAATAGACACTTAAACTAACTATTTTTTAAATATTGAAGCAAAATTAAAGGGTTAATTTTTTAATATAAAAAATTTTCATTTTAAATTATTAGATTAATTTAATTTTAAAAATTAGTTTAATTAATTTTTTTAAAACATAATATAATAACTAAAAAATAACGGATCAAAATAACTTTTAAACATTAGAAGTTCTATTTTTCGTGGGAAACCGTTACTCTATAAAGTTTGTATTGAGAAAAAACTTAACTCTTAATTAGGGAGGATAAAATTTATATCTTTGATTTTTACTAATTATAAAGATTTAATTTTTTTTGAATTTTTATTTGTTTTTTAAACCCGCAGTCCGCTTCACCCCGCATTAGTTTTAAAAACAGTTACTCCAACCTGCCCTGTCCCACCCCACCCCACCCCACATAACGTTAAATCTACTTTGCCCCGCATAGCTCTAAACCCGTATCGACCTCGCCCCCGCTCCGCCTCACGCCGTTGCCATCCCTACTCCGAATTACTTATTTCATGCCAAAAAATTAATCCCCATTTTTCGTAATCCTCATCCCCATCACCTCTACCCTTACCTAATAATATTTACCTTAAATTATACATAAATTGTCTAAAAAAAATATTTACATTGTTTATTTTTATTTAATTACTTTTAATTTTTTTTTATTTAACAATTTTAACATATTAAACAATTATTTTTTGTATTTTATTCTTATCACCAATTATTTATTAAAATTAATTTTCCAAATTTAATATTAAATATAATTAATGCAAAAATAATTATCTTAATTATTATTTATTTAATAAGTGTACTAATTTTAAATGTGACAAGTAAAAATAAGTGAAAAAATTATTTACTCTCTTTGTCCATTATATTATTTTAGAATGTAATAATATTTATTCATTTTATGAAATCTAAAAATAATTTTATACTTAATTTATAATTTGATAAAATTATTTTTATTATTTATTAATTTTTATATTAAATTAATAGTGAATAATTATTATTGAAGAGAGGAAGTATTTTTTTTTTACTCATACACAAAATGACTTTTTGGTTTCCTTAGGCCCCTAGTTTTCTTTGCAACCAAGAAAAAGAAAAAGAAATAAAAAAAAAGTGCCCGCAATATATGTTGAGGAAATATATATACCCAAAAATAAACTAAATGCGATAAATATGTCAACCGAATAGACACCCTCGGGCTTAAAGGAGTCTCTTCGAGCTCTTCTTCTATTTCATCGCTCCATTTTGTTCACTTTTACTCCTGATAATTCTAGGGTTAGGGTTCAAAGCAAAACTTTATATACCGGTTTTGTTGTATAAACGTTTTTGCGCCTTACCTGGAACGCTACCCTCATGGAATCTTCTATTGTGATCAAGGTTTGATCTTTCTTCTTTACAAAAAACAAAAAAATCAGTTGTTTTGATTTTGTTCAATTGGATTGCATGTTGTTTTTCTACTTTAGAATGTTGAATAACATTGTGGTTTGATGGATTTTCTTGTTTCTGTATTCTGAGATACGATTGAATTGTGAAATAGTTTCGTAAGGATAGCACCGACCACGTATCTAGCTTTGTTATATGATCAGGGTTCTTTTTTTACTTGTTTTATGTTGGGATGTGTGGTAATACCAAAATCAAGCTAATGTTTACACTGTAAAGATATTCCTTTGCTGCAAGATGTACGATTACAGAGCTTTCTAATGTTCTGGTTTGTGGGATTTTTATTTTTCCCCTTCTATCTGAAATTCATGTATGTTTTCATGTTCTAATTATTAGGTTTTCTAGATTAGGGGTGTGTTTGGTACGAAGAAAATGTCTTCTTAGAAGATCTTTTCTAGAATTGTGTTTATTATTTATTTTCTTATGTTTGGTATATATATTATCCTAAAATTATTTACATATGATATCAACATATACTATGGGTTGGGATTGGGTGGACAGTGAAGAGGACATTATCATTAATGTGGAATGCCACCTGTAGTAGCTTGATTTCCTCATGTCTGAGCAACTTATTTTCCTCTGTACCGAACACACTTTAGGAGTAAGGGATTTGTGAGCCGATAAAGACATATATGATCACTTGATTTTTATAATTGCTCTGATGTGTCTTCTCATGGATACTTTCTTGTGATCCTTGTATCCCTGGGATACTTTCTTGTGATCCTTGTATCCCTGGGGGAGTTCTGTGCAATCTTGTCAATACGCAGCTTGCTGTTTCCATAATAACATAAACTCTTGACTCTTGAAATAAATATCTGTTATTAGAGGTTCTGTTTGTCATTTTGGTTCATTTTTTTTATGACCATGGATATATGTTTGGACTAATTTATGTACCCACTGATGTGTGATTTTGTCTGTACTAATGGGTTTTCTGCTGGTCCTGTATACTGTGTAGGTCAAGTATGGAGAGACTCTTAGACGATTCAATGCCCGTGTTGCTGAGGATAAACTTGGTCTTAACATAGATGGATTGAAAGACAAGATCTTTCAACTTTTCAACATTCCTACTCACAGTGTACTTACACTAACATACATTGATGAGGATGGAGATGTTGTAACACTTGTTGATGATGAAGATCTGCAGGATATCATGAGGCAGGACCTGAATCCCCTGCGAATTTCTGTGAGATTGAACACTGAAAAACTTGGTAGGTCTTCAGGTACTTCTAGTGGAAATTCTACTTCCGCCGGAACCCCACTGATCCAGCCTACAATACCTAATATAAATTCAAGTGTTTCTGATCTTCTCAAGTCTTTGCCAAAAAAATCGAAAAGCAGAAAAATCCTAAAGCACTCTACAGATATGGCGTCTAAAGCCTCATCAGCTGCCCGAGAAATTGCTGACCTTTCCAAAGCACTCTCTATGACCGGCTTATCCTACTTAAAGCAGGCTTGTCCAGCACCAGGAGTCCCTATGGGTAGCGTCAGCAGTGGAGAGCCATCTCAAGCAGTGAATGCTGAGGAGCTTACTGTTGAAACTGCAGGACAACCAAAAAATTATACTGGACCCGTAGATGCCTCAAAATTGAAGCCTTCCCAACCAGATCAAAATGGAATTCAGCGTGAATCATTATCCAAAAGTCCTAAGCCTAGCTCATCTCTTCTAGACGTTAAGAAGGAAGAGGTTAACAAATTTGGTGATTCCCATCTTGTTGGGAAGGCTCTTGGTATTTCATATACCAGTGCCTCAACCATTGGCCCAGAAAAGAGAGGTGATAAACAGCCAAGTAAGAATCAACCTGGTGCTGAGCCTGTTGGTGTGATTGGTGGTTCATCTGGGGTGCTTTCTGATGGTTTTAGATCTCCAAGTTCATATTCCACTAAATGGGTGGTGCCCCAACTAAAAAATACTAGTCTACCTAAATACTCTCCTTTCCATATCCCAGTTAACAGGAGCCATAATCACAGTGATAAGACAGCCTCTATTTTCCACAGAGGTGTTTGCTGTGATGGTTGTGGGGTTCATCCAATAACTGGCCCTAGGTTCAAATCTAAAGTGTAAGAAATATGAAGTTTTCGTATATCTAGTAGTTGACTAGTCAATGCTAAGGACTCATCCTCTTATGCTCTTGCAGAAAGGAGGACTATGATCTCTGCAGCATATGCTTTGCAGAAATGGGAGATGATGCTGATTATGTCAGAATGGATCGTCCTGTTACTTACCATCATCCCATAGCTTTCAAGGCTTTACATGATCCTGTATAACGAGTTACTTTTTTTTTCCCCCCAATTTTATGTAAGTACTGTCTTTGTGTTGATAAACTCTGTTAACTCTTTTCTGTATGTAGCGTGACATCTTTCGAGAGTGGGTGATAAAATCGCCTAAGCCGGACAGCTGCTTCACACAGGACGTCAATGTACTTGATGGTACTATCATGGCTCCATCAACTCGATTTACCAAGGTTTGGAGAATGAGGAACAATGGTAATATTGTCTGGCCACAAGGAACACAACTTGTTTGGATTGGGGGAGATAGATTTAGTGATGCAATCTCTGTTGAATTACAGGTCAGTTTATGCAGTGGTAATTCTCTTTTTTGGGTGGGTGGGTGGGTGGGTGAACATCCATGCCTCAGGTCCTGTGATGTGATGGTACATTGTCTCTATCTGCAGATTACTTCAGCTGGCTTGGCTGTAGACCATGATCTTGATGTGGCAGTTGATTTTACAGCTCCTGAGCTTCCTGGTAGGTACATTTCCTACTGGAGGATGGCCTTGCCTTCAGGAGAGAAGTTTGGGCAGCGTGTATGGGTGCTTATCCAGGTCAGGATTGTCGCGTGCAACATTATTTCTTGATAGTAGGAGGCAGCTTCGATGCCGATTTGAATATTTGTTGCTCATTTTTGCAGGTTGAGTTTTCAATGAACCTGCCGGACAAGGTCTCTTATGTAGCCTCTCAGGACCTGGACTTGAATTTTCCTCCATCCAGCAATAGTATAGCTGATTATGAAACTAACATGATAGTGGAGGATATCATTGCTGATCTTAAAATCTCAAGCCCTGCCATGAAATTGGTTGAGCCGGTGGTTGATGGAAACCGAAACAAGGGGCAGGAGTCCAAGTCGTGCATTTCTCCTTCTGCAGCCGGTTCGTCAATTTCATACCCCATTGATTTATCTGAGGCACCACCAGCAGTTACTTCTGCTGCACCAACCTCTGTTGCAGAAGTGCAGGCATCTTCACAGGATGATATTGAGGTGGCCCTCCTCAATGAACTGGGAGAGATGGGTTTCAAACAGGTCAATTTAAACAAAGAAGTCTTGAGGATGAATGAGTATAACCTGGAACAAGCAGTAGCTGATCTTTGTGGTGCATCTGAGTGGGATCCTATGCTTGAAGAGCTGGAGGAGATGGTAGGTTAATGTCGTGATTATTAAAAATTAATTTAGTTTAGTGTTGAAATTTCTACCTTCTTTGCTCCGCATGTTGAGCAAGCAGCAACTTCTAGCTTTTGACCATTGTATATTTTATCACTGCAGGGTTTCAACAACAAAGAGATGAACAAGGAGTTGCTCAAGAAGAATAATGGCAGCATTAAACGTGTTGTGATGGATCTTATTGCTGGAGAGAATTAGGATCTAGTCACTAGTACTTGTCGCAATATATTATGCTTTCAGTAGACTATCTTTTAATAACTTGCTAGATTGAACAGGATGGTAATATGCACTGAAACTTTGCAGTGTCATACTGAACTTGCAATGTTTTGTGATAGCAATGGCTCCTTATGTTATTGCCTGCTCCATAATTTTCCGTTTAGTCACCTTGCTCGTAGCTTAAAGCGCTTAAATCTTAATGGTCGCTTTTCTGGCAGTGAGCGTTGAATTCAGCAATGCTTCTATGGTTCTGCTGGAGTGACTCATATATGCCAAGTTTGTGATACAAGCCTTGGTTGAATTTCAAGGTCCTGTTCATCCTGATGTTTCTGCTTATGCTTCATTTTCTGTGCTTAGTATTAACTTTTTCAAGTCGTTATGGTTCTGCCCATGTTTTTAATTTTATTAGATAAAAATAGTGAAGTTATAATTGGATACAAATAGTATAAAGTTGTCAACAGGGTGGCGTTGTCTGGTTATCCTATTTATAATAATAGGATGGAAAATGGGCTGGTTGGATCAAATTTGGGAGGGTCAAAACGTATTAAATCAATGAGTTGGTTACGATTGAATTTGTTCAAAATTTCATAGTCATAACTCAGTATTCACATAATTTCCTTATTTATAAGTATGCGTTTATATCTTTTTGGCATTTTAATTCATCGGGTTATATACTAATTTTGATTTGATCCTTTTTAATACTAATTTGATTTGATGGATTATTTTGAGTTCGATTCGTTATAAACAAAATATAATTCAACTTGTTCAATTGGGCAAGTTACTTGCACCTTGTTTGGATGGTTATTATCGATTGTGTTGTAGTGTATTGTTAGTTTAATTACAATATTTATTTTAATTGTTACAATTAATTTTATGTAAGATCGATTTGATGTGATTGTGCGTTTTCCACCCCAGCAAATAAAACAAATATTTAGTAGTAAGACATTTGCTTTTTCCAATATATTAGTACCAAATTGATGATTGCACAATATTAACTTATTTTGGCACCATATTAATTAGTTGCTCTAAAAAAGGAACCCACAAAACAACTTGCAAGAAACAATGTTAGGTTGATGAATAATTGCTGGATAGTCGGACCAACTTTTCCTCTTTTACAGATCTAGTCCCTCCTCTTTTTCGGAGACAAAATTAGTTTTTTAACTTCATAGGTTTTGATGATTTCAAGATTATAAACTTGATATTGGTACATAATAAACTTCTTAATACAAATACATATTATGCGCAAAAGTTACTGGATCTGCTACTCTTTTTCCTTTACTAATTACTCTCTCTGTTTATTTTTAATTGTCACTGTTTCATTTTTCGAGATCAACTTGACTAAACTTTAAAGCTAAATTGAAATAACTAAATTTAATATTTGAAATGTAAAATTCATATGGTTGAAAAATATATGAAAAATGTTGTAAGTTGCAATCCTTCTCATATTAATATAAAACAACATATCCAGTGAAATTCCACAAATAGGGTCTGAGGAGGATAAAATGTACACAAACCTTATCACTATCTCATAGAGATAGAGAGTCTGTTTCTGGAAACCTTTTCATATTAATATGATGAAACCATACATCTTAAAATATTGGTCAAAGTTCATATAGTTTGACCTCAATCAGTGAAATATTGACTAGTAAGAGTGAACGAAGGAAGGAGAAAAAAAGGAAAAATTACATATATATATACAAAAAAGTAGTCCATATTTTATTTACATAAAAAATAACCCAAAATCAATGAAACTATATATGACTATACATTATAGTTTATCAAAAGTTATAGAAAGTATACACTACTATACAATGTATATTATTTATACATGATCTATACACTAAATATACATTATGATACGCAAATATACACCAACTATATATGATTATACAATGAGAGCTATTTTTTAAATAATTTTGTAAGTTTAGTAACTGTTGATGTAATTTATCCGAAAAAAAATATGATCACATAAATTGAGATGAAAAAAATAATAAAATACTTGACTTAATTAGAGAGGAAAGTGTCATTGGTGAAGGAATTTGTCAGTGAAAAGAAGCTAGTCTATTTTACTAGTATTTGTAAAAGGTCACATGTCAATAGCTCTAGCTTTTGTGTGTAAGAAAAGCTTTCCACAATATCCTCCTTTAATACTAAGTAGTACTAAAAATATTTTCTATCCACTAAACTACAAATGAGTACAACACAACATCCCATCAAACTTAAATAAAGTTAATGTAGAACCTAGAAAGAACATCATCACCAACCACTCACTACTTTCTTTAGCTATCAACAAAATTTAGGTATTATTACATCCATATAACCAAATTCTTCTTTCCTTGTCCAAAAAAAAAGTTGAGATAGAAAAAAATTGGAAGATGGATGTGGACTTTTGGAGTGCAAAAGAAAACTCAGCCAATAATTTTTCTACCTTTCAATGTACCAATTTAAGCAATTCTGGTAAATATCAATTTGTATCACATGCATTTGTCTTGTGTAACTGTTCTTGCACTGTTTTGTTTTTTTTGATACATTAAATTGAAGTTTGTGGTAGGCATATAGAGTCTCTGTCTCAGGGAGTTTTAAATGCTAAGTGAAGCTTTTGGGTTGACATAGATATTGGTAATTTTGGGTCATGTCTTTTCCATTAATTGGTAATCTCCACTTTCTCAAGTTTTGGAGTTTCATCTTCATTTTAGTCTTCAATTTTGTTACTTTCTTGGATGATGTTCTCACTTACTTTTGTGTGATGCTATTGTGTCTTTAAGGATTTTAGTTGGAGAAGAAATTCAATTTGTGATTTTAGTCTGTATGCTGTTGTAATCAGCTTTATCCACGTATACATATACAAATTTTACCACATTGTACTGTTCTCTAAAGGCTTGTTTTGGGTATCAAAATAATGAGTAAGCCAAGCTTCTGGTTTGGACAAATTTAGGAAATAAGTGAAAAGGAAAAGAAAGAAATCCTTGAATGAAGCCTTATGTTTGTTTGTTTTGGAAACCAAACAGATTCTTACTTGAATGAGGAGAATGAAGCAGAAGATGCAAGAGCTTGGTTCCCTTGCCCTTTCTGTTATGTCGAAATCGAAGTGCCAATGCTCTGCAGCCATTTACAAGATGAGCATTGTTTTGACTTAAAAAACGCGGTAATGTCCCACCCATGATGCTTCCTTATGTCGCATTCTTTTAACACATGTTCTGTTTGTTATATACTATTACGCAGATGTTACCACTACTGCCTCATAGTGATAGAGAGACCATTTGTTATGTGCAAAAATGAAATGTATATGACTATACTAATATATCGGAAACTTCTCAATCTTTTCGTTCTCATGTTACATGCGTTTGAACTGAAGATTTGTCTGAGTTGATTAATCTACTTGACGTTTCTATTCCAGGTCTGTCCCATATGTGCTGCAACTTTGGGGAAAGATCCTACTGGACATTTTTCTGTGCAACATGCACACTCAGTAAAGGTAGACGTATTTTCGGCTTCAAAATATTAATTTCGACTATATAGGACGATCTATAAGCGAGTAGCTGAGCCTCACACTTCTACCCTTTTTACAGAGGAGAAGAAATTATCTAAAACCTGACTTCTGGAATAATGCAACAGCTATGATCGGAAAGGATACTCGAGAAATAGCTTCATTTTTTGGCGCAAATTTTGTATTTGGTCGATACAAGGTTCAGGAATCTGCTCCAGATCCACTTCTATTGCCGTTCCTCTGCAATTTCCCTCCTCCTGATCCCAAATGCAGGCAGCAAGACAAGTCTTCTGTTTGTGACACTGCTACTACTCAAATAGAAAGGTACTTTTGTTCATTTGTTTTCGAGAAATTTTCTTCATAAAACAAACTAAACTAAATGCTAGACCTGAAAGTTAAGCATGAACATTTTAGTTTGTACCTTTCTGTATTTGTCCTTCCGTTGTCAATATAACCAACAAAAAAGTCCACCTAAAGTGTAGTTTCACTATTTAACGTTTTAGAGGCAGATTCATGATTTAAAGTTGAAGAGTCAATCTTCAATATTCTTAGCACCGAACTAGTGAACTTATTGTTGAGAGTTTTTACATGTATAGTCTGCATTGATGATTATAGGTTCTGTTGAACCCATAGAGCTAACAGGCTACACCACCTAGTTAAAGTTGATTCATCAACTCTTTATGTGGTGTGTTGTTTTCAGTAATCTGAAAAAACTCGGACTTCCACACATGCCTTGAAGGTCTTTTGAGGAACTGGTGTAATATAATTTGCTATCACACTGAACATGTGGTAAAGCTGAAGATATGATCAAGTGGGGTCTGAGGACGGTAAAATGTACGCAGACCTTACAACTACCTCATAAAAATAAAAGACTGTTTCAATGTGTTGCTACACTAAAGGAATGAAATTTATCATAGATCATATAGATAAACTGTCCAAAAGTTCGATGTTATTCATCAACACACAACATGGACGAGTCTATTGTTGCAGCAATGGATGACCTAGGAATTGGTCACTTAACTCAGAGGACGTTTATAATAGAAGATAATTTGGTTTCAATAATTTCAACTGTTACTTATTGGGTGTCTGACAGATCTGATAATGGCTAGTTTGAAATGTTTAGTTGATCCTTGCAGAAAGAAATATAGCGAGTTTAGGGCCAAATTTTGTAATTACAGGTAGAGTCGGAGCCAGAATTTTTAGTTCATAGGTTTTGAAACACATTCCGTTTTGCTCATTAGGTTATGAATGAACTTCTTTTTAAACAAAAATACGAAGTATGAATCAAAGCTCTTGGGTTCTACCAAACTCATCTATGGTGTAGGTCATTTCGCAATACAAATTTGAACCCACTTCACCGTTAGGCTAGTGTTGGAGTCAAAATTTAATATATAGTGTTATTTTTTAACGAAGAACCCACTTGACTGTATGTAGGTCCTGCCCTGATTTCACTAGGTAATTGTAATTTATTTTTATTCAACAAGCATTGCTTGGTAAACTAGAATACATAATAAGTGACCTACTATAATAAGTTAAATTACATGTACAAAATCTATATACGTCAGTATATATAGATAGAACCAATGCTAGTTGATGGCGGCCTTGACAGAAATCTACTGTTGTCTTGTGCAGCAGCAAGTTAGCTGTATCTGAACCTGCACTAGAAGAGCATTTTGAAGAGAAAAGACAGAGAGCTGCATTTCTTCAAGAGCTGGTTGCTTCAACTATCTTTTAGGAAATCAACCAATTTTTGTGGCAGGTCATGATTGTTCCAAATTACCAGTAAAAGTAATGTAACACCAGAAAGCATCTCAAACGCTTTTAATATCTATGAATCAATGTTACAATTTCAAGTATATTAAAGCAATCTCATTGTCCTCAATGACCAGCACATTACTGTTTATTAGTTCTCTTCTTTTATCTATCATGTCTAAGCAAGACTGAAACAATTCCCAGGCTTAAGTTGCAGTGTAGTCTTAAGACATAACAACGTTGAAGCCTGTGAAGTAATGTACCTAAAGTCGTTGATTTGAGTTGAGAGTTTATGGCAATGATCACTGGCAGTTAACCTATTTAAAGTACCAGGAACTAAACAAGTTCCATGCATGAAAAAAGCTAAATGAAGTTATATTTAACCACAATCTTTTATTGCATAATGCATGTTTCCTTGGATGGTATTATACAAGGAGTAACAAGCATGAATAACAAGAAACACAATAAATCAGAAAGAATCATAGCAATACTAAGTCGTCCGTTGACATATATTTTTTACCCAAATACTTCTATTAAACAGAATGATTGTCTTTTTCTCCTCTTTCATTGACTCGAGCAGTATCATTTCATTTTAAACTTAATATCATCCCTGCTAGGCAAATAAAAGGATAAAGAGCAAGGTTGCAAATCCATTTGAACTCATCAGAGCATGTGGAAAGACAAAGGTCTTGTATGTATTCCTGTTCTTTTTTCCATTTTAATTGGGGCATTGCAATAACATTCATGAATGGTCATTGCAAAGAACTTCACTCAGCCAAGCACAAGAAATAGACAGATATACTCTGGAAAGAAATGCACAATTCACTAATGACACACAATAGGTGCAATTGGGAATGCAAAGGTCATTGAACTTGAGAAGATCTATGAAAAAGTAAACTCGGACTTAACAAGACTTATTATCATTATCATAGATGATTCTCAATCTAAGTGTATTTAAGTAAACTTGATCTATCATTGGTAGCAACCAGTAGTTTGCTTGATTCAGCATTACTAAGTATTCAGTCAAAGGTGGACTCACTACATAGAACTTGTATAATGATGATCAATATAGCAACTTTTTTCATTTTTCATGAGATCGCACCAGCAATTTAAAATCACATTGCAGGTTGAAACTAAGCTACAATAATTGTGAAGACAGGTGAAACCAAAGCATCAAATCCAAAGAGATCAAACACATTCTCAATAATCTTAGCTTAGGACAACATACTTCCTAACTATAGAAATCAAAACTGACTAGTTGACTACCTGTGCCACATTTGCCCAAGAGTAAAGAAAACCACTGAAGTCAATAGTGCATGATAGTAGGAACAAGCCTGGAAGATGAGAAAATGGACCATTCAATTCTGAAGATACCAAAGCAATGTGTGTGTGTGACTATCGTAATGTGATACCTAAGATATTTGTGTTAGCCAATGTAGAACAACATTCCTTATCATGTCAACATCACATATAAACATGATTTTGACTGCTTTTATGTTCTAATGCCAGTGAGTCCTTCTCCAATCCAAGATGAGCCAACTCAGTGTTCTGCTCAAAGATGGTAAACTAAGCAATACTGAATATCGATTATAAGCATTGAAATATCCAAATCTGCCTTTAGTACTATATTTCACTGACACGGGCATAAAGAAGTTCAGTTATTCACCAGCTGATATCTTACTCCTAGTAATCCAACAGAACACAGTGGTTAAGAAAGAATATTACTTTTTCTTATGTGTTTCTATCAGAAATCAATTGATGAAACAAATAGTCCAACCATTTGTTTCAAAGGTGTGAATCTATCTAGAGGAAAATACAATGAATGAGAACAAATGATATCATTTCTTGCAAGCAAATGAAAAGTGAAACAAGAGACGGGAAAATTTCCAAAAGTTCAGTAGGATTGGGTGATAAAACAGGAATACTTCAACTAAAGTAAGATTCTAAGACATAACAAAAGTAACCAAAAAGTCGCATATATGACAATGGATTAATAAACTTCAATGGAAAAATCCGACCATTTGTGAAGGGAGACACTCAGCTGCAAGTTCATCATTCTAAGATTTTCTGAATAACACCAGCTCCAACAGTCTTTCCTCCTTCCCTGATAGCGAACCTCATTCCCTGCTCACAAGCAACTGGCATAATGAGCTCAACCACCATGTTTACGCGATCACCAGGCATGACCATCTTAGATTCCTCTCCCTTGTCGGTCATAATAGCAGTAACCTTTCCAGTCACATCAGTTGTCCTCATGTAAAACTGTGGCCTATAACCCGCAAAGAAGGGAGAATGCCTGCCACCCTCTTCCTTCTTCAACACATACACCAAAGCTTCAAACTTGGTGTGTGGAGTAATTGTTCCAGGTTTTGCCAACACCATTCCTCTTTGAATATCAACCTTCTGAATACCTCTCAACAACAACCCCACGTTATCTCCTGCCATTGCTTCATCCAATATCTTCTGAAACATCTCAACCCCTGTCACTGTAGTGTTCCTAGTGTCCTTCAATCCAACTATATCAACAACTTCCCCAACCTTAACAGTCCCTCTCTCTACTCTCCCTGTAGCCACTGTACCTCTACCAGTAATAGAAAACACATCTTCAATAGCCATCAAGAAAGGCAAGTCAGTTTGTCTTTGTGGAATAGGAATATATTCATCGACAGAGTCCATCAATGCATAAATCTTATCAACCCATTGATCCTCACCCCTTTTAATACTAGGATTCGCCATCAAAGCCTCTAAAGCCAAAAGGGCAGAACCAGAATGAATAGGTATATCATCACCAGGAAACTCATAACTTGACAATAACTCTCTTACCTCCAACTCAACAAGCTGAAGCAACTCCTCATCATCAACTTGGTCTTGTTTGTTCAAGAAAACAACCATATTAGGGACACCCACTTGCTTAGCAAGCAAAATATGCTCCTTAGTCTGCGGCATTGGACCATCAGCACCTGAAACAACAAGTATAGCTCCATCCATTTGAGCAGCACCAGTAATCATGTTCTTGACATAATCAGCATGCCCGGGGCAATCCACATGGGCGTAATGCCGATTTTCAGTTTCATACTCCACCGTAGCAGTATTAATAGTAATACCACGAGCCCTTTCTTCAGGGGCAGCATCAATTTCATCATACTTCTTGGGGGCGGAGTTACCCAAGGAGGCAAGCGCCATGGTCAAAGCAGCTGTAAGAGTGGTTTTCCCATGGTCAACATGGCCAATTGTACCAATGTTGACATGGGGTTTCTTCCGTTCGAATTTACCACGCGCAGCTCGGACAGTAAACCGGCGGCAACGGGCGGAAGAAGTAGTGGTAGAAGTAGCCGGTGAATGGAGGAAAAGGGTTGATGGGGTTTGTATAAAAGAAGACGAAAGGATAAGCTTAGAGGAATTTGTGGAGTTTGAAGGAAGAACACCACCACTACCTGAAGAAGAGGAATAAGGGTGCACAAGCTTTGTAGAAGCTGCAGCAGCAGTTGCAGAAGCTGCTGAAATTGAAGCCATGGGAATTGAAGTTTTTGGAGAAAGAGAGTGAAATGAATTGTGGTAGAAAGAAGGGAGGATAATGAAGCTATCTTTTTGGTAGGAAGAAAGAGGGCCTCTCATATATTAGCCATTTGGGTGTCTCTCTTGGATGACATACTGACACAGTAGTAGGCTGCAACTTGCAACTATGGGGATTAGGGGTATGGGATTTATGTAAACTTCCAACTATAATCCTGATGTTTCATTGGTCCATTTGATTAGTTTTAAAAATTAATACTCTTAATTAACTTGACACGACGTTTAAGAATTTTTTGTTTGAAACTCATAGTCTAGGACACGAGGAGTATATAATCGTTAAAAAACTATTTGCAGATAACATAATACTGATTGATGAGACTCGGGCTAAAGTTAACGATAGATTGGAGGTTTGGAGGTATACTTTGGAATCCAAAGAATTCAAACTGAGCAGAACCAAAATAAAATACTTGGAGTGCAAACTCAATGTGGCGAGAGATGAAGTAGACATTGAAGTGGCGTTTGCCACTCAACCTTCCAAAGAAAGAAAACTTTTAGTATCTTGAGTCCATTATCCAGATTAGTGGCGATATCGACGATGATGTCACACATCGTATTAGAGCAGCATGGACGAAGTTGAGGCTTGCCTATGGAGTATTGTGTGATAAAAAGATATTACCTAGACTTAAAGGCAAGTTTTATAGAATGGTGGTTAGACCGTCTTTGCTATATGAAGTAGAGTGATGGTCAATTAAAAACTCACATGTTCAGAAAATGCAAGTCGCGGAGATGAGGATGTTGAGATGGATGTGTGGACATACCAAGAGTGATAAGATTAGGAATGAGTCCATTCGGGAGAAGCTAGAGGTGGCCAATGTGACTGACAAGATGAGAAAAGCGAGAATGCGATGATTTGGACATGTGCAGAGAAGAAGTATCAATGCCCTTGTTAGGAGGTGTAAGAGGTTGGATTTAGGGGCTACACGGACGGATAGGAGGTAGACCGAAGAAGTATTGAGGAAAGGTGATTAGACAAGATATGGTGAAACTTCATCTCACCGAGGACATGACCTTAGATAGAAAGGAGTGGAGGTCGCGTATTAGGATAGAAGGCTAATAGGCTAGGCTAGTAGGGGTAGGTTGATGTATGGCGTTATAATTTAGTAGGTTGGTAGGAGTAGTCCTTATCTCATGTGTTGTCATTATCCGTCTTATATTTGTTACTTTATCGTATTTACATACTATCATTACTTTTCATTATTAGTCGTTTTCCTTTTTTTCTTTTTTTCTTTCCCCTTCTTTTTTATATCTAATATCTTCTGCTTATGGGGCTTGATTTTTGAGACGAGGGTTGGAAACAACCTCTCTATCTCTATGAGGTAGTGGTAAGGTCTGCGTACATTCTACCATTCCACTGAGTATGTTATTGTAATTTTTCTATCACATCTTGAGTTGTTGATTAAAATTTAAGCAATTTTATTCTTAAAATTTTGGGACTGATGATATGCTAAATCTGTGAATCAGCAACAACGGTTATATTTTGTGTGGTATGTTGATGTTTGCTTCAAGGAAAAAGACGAGAAAGGAGGAGTGAATGTCAAATATATAACACAACACCAAGGCATGGAAAAGTTGCTAGAAAGCATGATAGTAGGTTTTGTGGTGCATGTTATTTGCTTAATGATATTCTGTTAATTGATGAAATTATTGAAAGAACAAGAAGTTCGAACCATATAGAAACAACTCTGGAAAAAGAATATTGATAAAAATGAGACTACATTTAGTTGTGGCACTGTAAACTCAAATAACGGCAAGCAGTAGAATAGAATCATTCAAATAAATATTATTTCTTTACAAATTTAACGAACACCAATGATTAAAAAAATTAAATCTTTTTTTCTTTTGCATAATTTCAACCAATTGACATTTCCAATAGCTAAATACTCAAGTAAATATGTACAAGTAAACAATTCCATGAAATTGAAGGTCCTATTTTTAGCTGCAACATGACTTGCAGACGCATTATACATAAGCGTGTAAGCAAGCAAATGAGAATAACTAACAAAGCAAATGGAGTCATCAATCTCGGACGCATGGCATCCCTGTCTCTTCTTTCAAATATTACCTCAATTCCTGACCCTGAACTGATTTTAACATTGATAGAGCTCAATCTGTAATTAAACATATGTCCATGATTATCCCATCTAGCTTCTCAATTTTGGATGTGACCATTGTCAGCAACAATAAATGATTTCATCATTGTTGAATATCTCTGGGGCTTTTCAGGGTCAGTCAGGTCATTGGTACAATTCAAAGGACTACTCAACACTTGAGTGGCAAAAGACAAAACAGCAACTTACATCTTTACAGAGGAACTTGAATATTCAGGACATCAGCAATGCAAATTATGGGAAGAAATTTTGTTACTATAAATGCCACGGATCTCGGGAGGAAGCTTGCTTAGAAGATCTGAGATAGCCGAGTCATGTTTCTTCTTGAGATCATTTAGCTCTTTTTGTTGCAGATCACGCAGCTTCTCGAGTTCCTTGGTGATTTGTCTGATATCAGCTGAGTAGTTGTTGCTGGTCATGCTATTTCTTTCCTCTGATGAATGAGGTCCACTTGCATTACTAAAATCTGCAGAATGATCATTGTCACCAAAGTCAGAATCACGGTGCACACTGGTATCATCATCCATGAAAGTCCCGGATTCATCATCTTCGTGTCCAAATAAGGCAGCAACATGTGAACTCCTTCCCTCTCTCAGGATAACAGATGATTCTTCATGTTCTTCTATCCAACTACCTTCATGAGTTGGTGAATCGGTCAGTGACGCGTTTGAAGGCCCCTGTCTGAGTGGAGAGCTGCCATTACTGGTTGTTTTCGGTGAATCAGACCAGTATTTTCGACCCGAAGGGAGTCTTTCCAACACAAGACTGCCTGAATAAGCAGGATCAATTGTTGAGGGAGGAGCATCGGCTCGGACTCCAGAAGTACAGCTATCAGGAGCAACTTCATCAGTTATGTGATTGCTAGAGCTTTCTCTTAGTGCCCAATCTGGAATATATGACCGAATTTCAGAATCAATCATTTCTGCTATTGCCGAAACATCCTGATCTGTCAGGTCCAGCTCTTCGACCATTTCACTAGCAACGGCATTTGCCGTATCAACTTCAATATCAAAGGGGAAGTGAATGTTCCTAATATGACCTGATACCACAGTGCAAATGTTATACAACTAATTAAGAGATGCATCTTAAGCTTGCTAAAAGAAACAAGGAGCAAACAGTAACCTGTAGAATCAGTAATCCGAAGTTTAAGAAATATTGTATTTAGGTCCTTCCTTTGGCCCTGCACCGTGAAATCTCTACCTCCTTCAGGCAAAGGGTCCTTTGTACTTCTTCCACTATCAGACTGATCATCACTCATATCTGTAACGATCCCACAAAAGTCAATAATAAAGGGACATTTTAGAAAAGGTGTGATCACGTATTTACCTGCATTTCCAGAATTGAAGCTCAAAGATCGACCTACGTTTCCAGAATCCTCATCAGAAAGGAGAAAGGGGTCAACCAATAGTTTCTTAGCAGGCAATCGCTCAGAAGCTCCCGCAATACATTTTTCTATGAAGGTTTTAACTCTTGGATCCTTCACTTTTGCCAATGAGGCAGGCTTAATTCCCTTCATAGATGCAATTAGTTAAGTCAGAATCTCAGCAATGTAGTATTGTTGTTGTAAGATGAAATTAAAATACCAATAAATACAGAGTCAACTATCTCATTAGATTAATCTGCTAAAAGGAAAATAAAGTTGCAGAAAGTTAAAGATGATCACCCAACATAAAATGAATATGAAGCTCCCAATTCCTCTTTCTACTCAAAGAACCCTCCTCCCACCAACCCCTCACCCCAAAAGAAAAAAAGTTTATTCTCATTTTGTAATTTCTAGCTATCAAAAACTGAAAACTGATTATATTAGACTCATGGATTTGTTTGAGTAATGATCTAATGTAATAAAATAAAGCACTCCTCAATCCTGCTAAATAGTTTCATCTCGGTCTGGCACAACATTAATAGAAGAGTTGAAATTAAAGAGTATTTCTACAAAAGCCCCACAAGAAGAGATAAATAGTCCTCAATATGCGGCAAGTAGTGAAGGGAAGATATCCTTCAAAGCAAGTGGACATGTCATGATGCAAAAAGAGCACATTTGGAATCTAAGTTGCTCGGACTCTTCACTTTTGGTGCTGCACCCATGTCAACACAACATGGGTGTGGGTGTGGGATCCATGTCCGATTTGGTCAACCGGTTTCGGGTACTTTGACCAAAATTGATGGGGAAAGTTTGGATGGTTTTAGTGATTTTTGTAATCAATACAAAAGCTAAGGTGAAATTGAAGAAAATGAAATATTTTTTATATAGAAATTTCTATGTCACGCCTTTTCCTTTAATCTCCTTCTAGGATTCTCTTGAGGTTCTTCACATAATATCTCATAATTTAGGTTTTATCACTATATTTTTAGATATTTTGATTATTTTTAGGCGAATCCCCGCACCCGTATCCATACATGGATCCATATCCCCGAATCTCAAAAATTAGATTATGAAGGATCTGACCTCTAGATCCGCACCGGTATCGGATACCCGCACCCGAGTCCGAGCAACTTAGTTTGGAATGGAGGTAATTAATGTGCTAAGTGCTAACTACTTCGAGTACCCCATGTTCCCCCGAGAGAAAAGACAGCTATAATTACCAAAACCTAGCCATTTTGATATGCTTCCTTTTCTGGTAAATCATTCTCCAGCACTAGTACTCTCTAAATCCGAACACAACCTTTCCTTCCCTTGTTTCACTACCACTTTTATAACTTTCTCACTTATCCATCAACAAGACAAATACTAATAATTACCACTTACAATACCGCCTTAAGTGTTGGAAGTTATTTTAGCACCTTCAACAGTAGAGAGCTCATGTTCCTGTCATAGTACCACCTATACTACCCCCCTCATGATCCTACTTGTGCATTTCCGTTGTTATTTCTTCAGCCAAACAACCACTACTCTTGTTACCAAACAAAATAGTTTGTGTTGTTGAACCTCATTTTAACACCTTCAATGCCCTGCAAGCCAGCAGATCAAGATTAAGATCTCCATTACATCGTTGGAACAACTGATCCAGAAAAGTATCTTTCAGTTTAAGTTGTCTAATCTGCTAAAACCTAAAGTGATGCAAGGCTGCTTCACAGTGGCTCGCTTGACCACATTAGCATGGTTTAATTTAAGTGCACGCCAAACAATTAAGCGCCCATTTGATCAGCCTTGCTCCTTCCACTTTAGCTATGAGTCATTTCGTATCTATTTCTTCACAAAATTCTGACAAATGAACAACAGGAACCATGTACTTCATAAATCAAGTCCACAGATGATTGACGGACACAATTATCTTCTTCCTCTTAACTAAAATAACCTAAAAATACAACACCTTAAAGATACATACCACATTATTCAAAACAGAAGACTGGATTAGCTAACAGTCTGAATTAGCACTTTTTTAAAAATGACAAGGGGAACCGCCGCTACCCTTTAGGTGCGTACAAGGTAAACCCAAGCTCCTATGCAATAGCGCGCAATCCACATAGGAGAGGTAACCCGCATTAGGCAAGCCCGATGCAACGAGCTCGACCCAAAAGGCAAACCCCTTGCTTTCGCTAGCAAGGGGTTTCAAAATTGAAACCTCCATCATGGAAGTCTCAAGCCCAAACCTCTAACAGACTGAATTAACACTTATAAAAGAATACGAGGGATTTATTTATTGGAGAGGGAGAGAGAGATAGTGTGTCCAAAATGATTTCAGTTGGAGTATGGTCTAAATGAAGTGCTTGATGCAGCTAACTGGAGCAATGAACAAAAAAAAAAAAGAAGAAGAAGAAGAAAGAAAGAAACTCTACATTCAGACACAAATTCCCCATGGTGAGGATGGTACTTGGTACAAAACTGATAATCCGGAAATACTAAAAGTCCTATCAAAATTATCCCCAGGCAGAAGCTACTCCAGTGAATCTTACTCAATGTTGACAAAGCACCCTTGACAAATAAACCAAGATAGAGGTAGGCATTTATATAATATTTTGAATTTTTATTGCTCAACTGGAATGCATTCAATCAGGCATAGAAATCACATCTCTCAACTCCAAGAATGCAATGAATACTTACATTTATGCAAGCAGGTTATGACAATATTTTATGGGGTAGTTTGTTGGGACAATTAAATGACTAATATAAACAAACATGACAAACTGCAGGCAATTGGATATACAATAGATCCTATAGCTTGATAATATTAGCTATTAATAATACAAGAAGTTACTCAAAGAATGCATAAGTTCACAGGATCCCTTTTCGGTTTTATTATAAAAAGCTTGATGACATTATATGAAATGAACTGCAAATCCAACATTTCAGCAGGCTCACTTGGATAAAAAAAGGTTTAGAACCAAATGCCAAAGGATATTTTCCATCATTAACAGCAGGTAGGAGTGGAACTATATGGATACAAGACTAAGAAAATAAAACCTAAGTCCCTACAATCATCACATTTCTGACTATGCATGGTCAAACTGTTTTTAAGTGGTCAACAACATCTCATTCCCTTGGTAAAACCATTTTGAGCTACTGAGCCCACCAAGTCAAGGACATTCATTCAACATAAGTCATAAACAATGTTAATTTCTTAGAACGGCTACTATTTGTTTCTTAGAATATCATGTTATTGTTCACTTCCTTAGCAAATTGAAAATCCCACTTTACGAAGAATGGTTATTGAAGAGAGGCCAGACACCCTTCTTGATAAAAGAAAAGGTATTGGGACTAAACTTACTTTATATTCAGGGATAACGAGAGAGGACAGAGAATTCAGTCTTAAGAACTCCCGAATGGGGCATACCCTTGCAATTTCTATTTTATGATCTCAAAGACTCAAGAAAATATATACAGAAAACTCCGAGCAGAAGTAGGTTTATCTTTGACAATGCAAAATAGAAACACACGGGATCAGTCTGTGAAAATCAAATTTCATTCTATTCAAAATTAATATCCCTCCAGGGTGCACTGCTTTAACTGGCGAGCATTGATGGAGCTTGCCTCACAGAAGATAACATAGCCAAGAAGTGTATTGTATCTCTAACAGATGCTACCTGTGTGTGAAAAGGATTTGGAGTTAGTAAATCACTCTTTCATGCACTGTTCAGCAGCCTGGATGGAGTTTATTTTTACACAAAAACAACATTAAATGGGTGCTTCCAGGGGATATTATACAAGTGTTTTGCATCTGGAGGGATCGGAAGGCACAGAAAATTACGAGAAAGATATGGAACCCGATTCCTTTAATTATATTTTGGGTGTTATGGAATGACAGAAACAAGAGATGTTTTGAAGAAGAAAAAACCTCCCTGCAGCAGCTGAAAATTAATTGCTCATTTCTTTTATTTGTTTGGTCAAGACTTGAAGTTGTAGAGGATACAACCCAGTTGATAAACTTCAGCAGTTTCCTATCTAGTTAAGGAGATACAGCTTTATATGGTCAATAGACTTTTGTAACTATGCACCTCCTGGGTGATTTATTAATGGAATAGCTTTACTTTTTCCTCACACGCACACAAAAAAAACTAGCAAGGTAAAAATGGAGTATTTCTTTTCCTTTTCCTAACAGTAAATTCTAAGGTCGGTGAAATAAAGATAACAGATATATTGTGCACTCTTGCTTTAATGTACTGTTAAACCTGTAGATATTGACCATGGAAGTCATAGCAGAAAATAAATGGCCCAACCAAAGTTGCTTGTGTTTACTGGATTACTGCTTATGGTGGCTGTTTGACTGGGGACAATCTACAAAAAGAAAAGTCTTTAGATAGTGTAACAGATGTTTTATCTGTGAAAGTGCTGCTGAAATAGCAAAATCATCTGCTGATGCATTGCAGCGACATACAGTTGATATTGTCCTTTTTCTAAATATTTTTGGTGTTCAATGGGTGATGCCACAAAACATTCAGGATTTACTTGTGAGCTGGCAAGGTTAGAGAATGAAGAGAAAGCTGAAGAAGACATGTAAATTAATTCCATTATGAATTAGCTGGACAATATGGCTCGAGTGGAAGAAAAGATTGCTTTAATGAAACAAGGAGTTGATTGCTGTTTTAAAGTTTAGACATCTTCAGAATTTGTTTTGTTTTCCTCCGAGGACATACTTGATCAGTATTTATGATTTGACGGACTTAATTTCAGTCTTTGTGTACCTTCTACCAAGGCCTTCGCTTTTGTAAACTTCTCAGCTACCTTCTTGGTACCTTTCTAGTATTTAATAAAACACTTTTCCTTATAAAAAGAGGTTGGTGAAATAAAGAGGAAAATGCTTCATGCAGCTTTCAACCTTTGCCTAGAAACATCTTCGAATTTCAGCAGAATAGTTCCCCAAGAAATGCCTAAAGCTTGACGTATTGTCAGTTAAAGCAAGCCGATAACTTGGTACTGACACAAAACCACAACAAAGTACAGAAACCTGACTTTTTTGTATTTGTTCTGATAACCAGCTTAGTGCATTGAAATGTCTAAATGCAAATGCAGCATCACTACAGAAACCTGACCTTTATGTATTTGTTCTGATAACCAGATTAGTGCATTAAAATGTGTAAATGCAAATGCAGCATCACCTGAAAGTGTTATTTTTTTACAAATTTATCATGAGGGTGGTGCACCCTGAGAACAAAACTGAAGACTGAGTTTCCATCCTCCTCATCCAATAGGGAAAAGGAGAAAGTCAAAAGTCACCAATCCCAGGAAAGAACATCCTCCAAAGCAAGGAACCACATTTTACTGTATACGAGCCTCACTAGACAAAATGAACCCTAAATGAAGAAACCAAGTAAATGACTAGGGAGCTAATTGTTTAAACTAAAGTCTAGATGCTGAATAACTAGTCACATAATTTAACTATCATTTAAGTTAGCAGTGTTTGAGTGTTATTACTGAATACAGAAATTGAGCAGTATTCTTCTATTAGATACAAAAATAAAGTTAAAACCCATTGGCTTTTATTTCTCTAAAATGCTTATAATTTTATTATTTTTTGTCATCCCGATTTGTATGACAATCTTTGCACATGAAGATACCAATGGATAATTAACTAAAGCTTTGTAAATGAAAAGTCATGTAAAACAATAAATGTCAAGAGTTCCTCGAGGGTTGAAGGCTTGAAGCCTAAGCTATGCAATGCAAGGATATTTACGATTCTAAACCAAGAGTTGGAACTCTCAATTAGAATATTTTCCATCACTTTTGCTGCTTCACAGCCTTGATCCCCAGAAATGATATCTCTATCAATAATCGTGAACATACAATAACATGTCACGTAGCTTGAGGAACAGCAAAAAAAGAAAGAGAGACTGGGAAGAAAGACATAAATTCTTACTGCTGTCACTTTCTTATATATTTGAGCAGCATTGGCACACTCAATATAAGGATATTCAAAAGTCACAAGCTCCAGCAGGCACATGCCAAAGGCATAGATATCTACTAGCTCATTGTATTCCTCTTCATAAAGTTCTGGCGCCATGAATTCTGGTGTACCTGGGATCAAATATAAAATTGCACTTTTCAGAACCATCTAAACTGCCAATGAATACCCAATTACAACCTTGTTGACGGTCACAAAACTGATAAAAGCAGAATAGGACCTTACCAATGACACTATGAGCAGCACGAGCCTTGCAAAGAATTGCAGCGAGTCCCAAGTCACCAATCTTAACCTCCCCTTGATTACCATTGATAAATATGTTATCACACTTGAGATCCCGGTGAATAATAGGAGGGTCATGACCATGTAGATATGAGAGACCCTCCAATATCTGCCTAGACCAATTCTTAAGTGCTCTGACATCAACCCTCTTATGTTTTTTACGGTACCTTCACGAGCATACAGAAAGAGTAGTCCATAATCCAATATTTCAAGAATATGGGTAGTGGGGTTAAAGCGTTGAGCAAAGAAAAAAAAACAAGAAGAAGAAGAAGAAGAAGAAGAAGAAAACACATAGCCATACTGTCTTAAAGTCCCAGAAGTGAAAATTTCAGTAATGATGTTGATATTCTCATTCTTTGAGTCAACCCACGAGTTAAAGAATTTGATTATATTCTTGTGCTTGAGGGTTTTAAGCAAATGAACTTCGGAATAAAGACGCTCCAAGTCCACAGCATTCCTCAAGAGATCAGCCAATTTAACCTGGTTCCAAGCTACTTCAATTCCCTCCAATTCATCAAATGCTCGGTAACTATATTACAGATGGTAAGTTAAGAATGGACAATAGTTGCACTTGACAACATTCATTGATAAGTGGGAAAAGCAGTAAGACAATAGTCCCCTCATCTCAGGTTATATGACAATCATACAACTTTTACAAATATTAAGAATTAAAAAGTCATATTAATATTCAAATGATATACCTTTACGTAACATTCTCTCAATCCATCTAAATTTTTAACTATTACTATATTTTCTTCCCTTACTAGTTACTACTAATATAATATACTCCCTCTGTTTCATTTATGTGACACTAATTCTTAACAATGTGTTCCAGAAAAAATGGCACATTTTCTCATACTTAGAAACAATTTAACATGAACTTCTCATTTTCTCTATTTTTATAGCCACATAAATCTAACGATATGTTTAAAACCATAAGTTCTAAAAGTTTTTTTCTCCACAAAATCCATGCCTGACAGGCACATTATTTGAACAAAGAGAGAACCATTCAAATTAACATCTTATATTCCCTATCCCGTCAAACACATCAATGAAATGAAACAGCGGCAGAGTGTTATGCACATGAAGACATTCGGAAAAGGATACACTTTCTTGAAAGCTCCTTTTCCCAAAACCTCTTTGTACTGCATATAACAAGACAATCAACTCCTTAGTTGCAGTGAGTCATCAAATATATGTAATAACTAACAAAAAATACACCAACCTAACAAAAATTAGCCAGATATGTAATAGCAAAGCATTCAGAAAGAATAGAACACTGGAGAGATAGAACCCAGGGACAAGTAAAATAAAAGAAAAACTATCCCCATAATCCTAATTTATATGATTCTCTTTCCACTTGAGATTTCCGAAATCTTTCACACTATAGCATTTCTGTAACATTTTCAATACTTTCAGCTTGTTTTGGTGGCTGTTATCTATTGATTGTATTGTGTTGTTAGTTTATATATAATGTTTGTTTTGATTATTACATCATATCGTTAAATTCTATCATTAGATAACGACGAAAAAAAACATTTGTGTAACGACATTTGGTGTGATCATGTAATTACCTTTTCTTTTTTTTTCTCATTTTGTCTTTACTTATTACTATTTAATAAACTTATATTATCTTTTACCCTACCTTTTTATAGCAGTTCTGTCCTGTACCCTTCTTATTTTGTAAGTTTATTCCTCAAATTGATGATGTTCATGTACTGACAGAAAATGACACAATCTATCCAAACGTTATATTTATTATATGATACATTACGTTACAATACAATACTATACAATATCATACATCATGAAACCATAATTAACAACCATCCAAACAGTGTCAAGCTTTCTGATTCATTAAATTTAACTTTTGATGAATTTTTTCTTTATCGAACTAACTTCTAAATATTTTTCACACCAGTCAGATCATATAAAAATGAGCATAATCAGGTGAGTACACAATTTGAAAAATGTACTCCAAACACTAGTTAAGGGTTACAAGAAACCAAAAAAAGTTAGTATTTAATGCAGAAGCGATAAAGCGAGAAACTGACCCGGCCGTATCGACCAGAAGGATCGAGCTCGACAAACTCCGGTTCAGATTCAGAATCGTCCGGTTCCTGTTCAGACGCAGACTCCTGCTGCATTCTCTTCGTTCCAATGAATTCAGTTGCGAGAAGAAGAAAAAACAATCCGAAACCTAGCTCTTTGAGAAACAACAATTCAATTTAGATCAATCTGAAATAGCGTAATTCAGTATTCTTAAAATAATACAATTCGATGGTAATTGGAAGAAGACTCAATTACACCAAACGAAGCAGTGTGTATAAGCGTATAAAGGATCAGTGATGGGAGAGAAGAAGGAGAAACGTATAAAAGAAATGAAGGCGTACAAAGGGCAAAAAGTAAAGAATTGGGGTACCCTTGGATCAATGGCAAATGTGTATTAAGTCCCTATGAAATTTAAATTACTCGTTATAGGGTTTATTTGGGGTGGCAACGTTACTAACAAATTTTTTTTTGCATCTTGAGTTCGCATTATTGCACGGCAGGTGCAAAAATTAAAGATCATCCCAAATATGCAAAAACTTGAAAAAAGTCACTGCTAAGTTTTAAGTTGAAAAGCACTATAAACTATTAATCGTAAATAAGTAAATATCTTTATGCTAAAATTAATTTATACATAAGTAATTATGTATTTATATAAATTGTCAGTAATATAAGTACTTGATGTATTTTACTTTATAGGGAAAAAAATGATGAATGACAGGTGTAGATAGAGAGAACATTAGATGTTTTTTTTTTTCAAAAGATATTTTGACGATTTAAAATCTTATTAGTATTAGTACTAGTGCTAGTACTTATACATAAGAGAATAAGTTCAGGTTGTGCTATTTGTTTGAGTAATTTTCGATTATCATATTTGCTTCAACTATTTATTTTTTCTTCTTTATTATTATGTGGGGTTAATAAAAAATATTTTGTAGATTTTTTAGTTTAATCTTTTTCAGGCAGTTGTGTATTGACGTGTCTGCTTCAACTACTTCATAATATTTCTTTAACTGTTTCAATTATAATTTTATAATAATTTTTGAAATATATATAAAAAATCTATCGATGTCATATAAATCGAGAGTAAAAAATAATTTATACTGGCTGCTTGCTTGAGCAGCTTCCGGTTCTCCTGCATGCTTCACGTGTTTGTTTCTTCTCTTTTATTATGTGGGGCCAATAAAAAATAATTTGTGAGCTTTTTAATTTAATTTTTTCAAGGAAGTTGTGTACTGACATGTCTACTTCAACTACTTCATAATAATTTTTTAGCTACTTCAATTATAATTTTATAATATTGATGTCATACAAATCGAGACTAAAAAATAATTTATATTGAGCCCGTGCTAGCATAAGCTTTCTTCACTAGTTAAGAATAAAATGATAAAGCTTTAAGTAAATTAAAAATATTGATATAAGCCGAAAATCATAAATAAAAATTACTCACCTTATTATTTTTTTATTACTTTTAAGTACTTGGCATATAAGCACAAAATACTTATAAACCAATTAGATTAGCTTTATCACTTAGACAATACCCTCCTATATCACAATATTATCTAGCACTAACTCAAAATACTGTATAAAAATTTGAAAAAATAATATTGTCAACTATAAAGAATGACTTTTTAAATATATAATGTTGTGACTGTTGACACCCAATTTTGATCATCCACGACATAAATTAGCTATCGAGCTTCTTCGAATTTTTAACAATTCAAAATA